>JABASH010003601.1:0-16061 GCA_019776445.1 Tomocerus maximus | reverse complement strand
GTGTCTTATGATATCTCTTCCCAGCCTACCAGCATTTTAGCTGCCACATCTAGTCTTGTCAGCGATGAATTGAATAAAGAGCATGCCGGGCGCACTCAGGACTTCGGAAATGACTTACTGAACCGAATCCAACAAAAACGGAAAATGGCACAACTTTTAATGAAGCAGTTAAATAAAGGTAAAGATACCAAGACGGCGAAACCAAATACTGTTATGATGGCATTCATGTCATTCTGGAATTCTGCTAAAAGAAAGCAAGATTTTTTAATACCGAAGGATAGAGCCGCGTGGTTAGAGTTTCTTGTTCAACTCGTCCGAAGAAAGACTAAAATTCAATACCTAAGCAATAAGTAAAGAAAATCATTTACTTTATAATTCTCATTATTACCCGGGAATAAGTGAAACAAGAATTATTTTGGAAATTTTATGAAATAGAGAGCTGAAAAAAGTTATCATCCGCACCCGACCGAATCTTGCACACAAGAAACACATTTTATCGGATGATCCCGATTGCCCTGAATGTTTCTTTTGGGATGAGAACCAAGTTGCTGATTGGGTTGAGTCTGTTGGTTTTCCGAACCTGAGAGAAGCGTTCTTGTTGAATTGTATTTCAGGGAGGCGTCTTGTCACTGTTGATGTCAACGCTTTGCGTCAAATGGGCATGAAGTATTTTGACGAAATGAAAGTTTGTGACCCAAACTATTCTGTTTAAAATCATAATGTCTAAAGAGTTTTATTGATTTCCTTTGATGAATATTGTGTAGAATTTGGCAGGGAAAATCAGGGAGCTTATAGGACTACCTCGTCCTAATATTTTACGAGCGATAATGAGAATAGTGCCATTTGAACAATATTTACGGAAGCGTGTTGATAGTGGGAAAACCTATGACATGCTAAATTTCGAAACGTTCTGCCATGATAATAATTTTGATTATAATACCTTGAAAACGAACAAAAACGCAGTCATCCCTTGCACTGTCGAAGTTTTCATGGTCCCTACGGGAATTATTGATGAAGATGCTGATACGGAGAAAGAGGGCAGCGAAGAGGAAGAAATATCTTTGTTGAATGCTCCTACTGTCGAATTTGTTGTCAGGAATTCAATAATTCGAAACAAAATTGTCACTAAGATCATTGAGGACCTTTTGAAAGCTGTATTAGTTGGTCAAGGGAAGAAACTTAAAGGAGTGAAAGAAACAATGAAAGAATCTCTTTACTGGGGATTGAGTGAGTTGGGATTAGATGATCAACTTCGTGCCAAGGAGAGATTAGAATTTGCCACTTCTGTTGCACAGGCTCTTTTGAAAGAAATTCATAAGACTTCTCTGGTTCTTGAAGATATTGAACAAGTGGAGAGATACACCGGGGAGAAAGTAAATCCTGAGAAGAAGGAATATCTTAAGGAGGTAGCTGAAAAGTTTATGGAAGACGTAATGCCACTTGTGGGTGTTCTAGCATTGGGTGAACTTGATCTGGAAGTTATTTTCCGAGATGCAACTGGAATGGAAGAATATATTGACGAGATACTTGATGAAGCTCAGAGAGCTGTTAGTGCTGAATGTGGCGAGGCAGAAGAATTCATAAGTGGTGTATGTGACGAAGCGTACCAGATTGTCCAAAAAATGCAGGGTGATGGCTTCACTGATGAACTTCTTCCTTTCGAAGTTGAAAATGTTGCTCACGATATCATCGAGGAGCTACTAACAAATGCGTATATAATCGAAGCTGTTGGTAGAGGAGCTCAAGCCGAAGCATTCAACATTGTTGCAGAATCCCAAGAAGAGGATATGCTTACGAAATTAGATGAACTTTCAAAAGAAGTAGTTGAGGAAGAGCCAGTCACTGATTTTGATAATCCAGAGTTTCGCATTGAAGGCAAGGAAAAGAAAGATCATACTTTGACAAATCTACAAACTGCAGTAGACAAAGAAGTGAAAATTGGTATGATACAATTGTCTACTGATAAAAGTAGCAAGGGAAGAAAGAAACGGACAGAGCTGACAGTTTCCGATAGTTTGTCTAAGGGGCGGGTCAATCAGCCGAATTCTCCTACGGTAGTTGGTTCGCACATTAGAAAAGTAGGCTCTGATACCACTCTATTGAGATCACCCCAAAGACCAAACACTTCTGCGTTTTCACTTAAAAGTAATTCTACAGGAGAATTTTCAGTTGATAGCGCCAACTTGAGGGCACAGTATTCCGAGGCATTCAAGCAAATAGCAAATGAAAGAATTCAAAGGGTTACCGATAAAAGCAAATTGTACATGCAAAAACTACAAATGGATACTAAAGCATTCAGCGTTCCTACCTCCCCTCTGATAGATGGAGAAAAGGAAGCCCTAAGAAAAACTGTGTCCAATATTCCGAAGAGAACAGTTTCTAGTGGATATTTAGGTAATATTAAAGCCTCTGATAAAGAAAAGTACAAGGACACACTTGGTGTAAAAGGTGCAAAAGATGCAAAAGTATTCACAAGTTCCAATGTTGAGAAGATAAAAGCAGGAAGCAGCGATGCTGATACAGGACTTATGCCTGTGAGACGCTCGGAGAAAGAAGGTAATTTATACCAAAAGGAAAAAGACCAAAAGTCGATAATTGAGTCAACTAAAGAAAAACATTCGGAAGAACATACTCGCAGCAATGCTGGGGAAGGATATACTCGAAGCGCTGTAGGTGAAGGACCTACATCGGCGGGACCTTCAGCGAAGGGAGGTACTATATATCAGAAGGAAAGAGAGCCGAAGTCAACTTATGAGTCCACTAAAGAAAAATATTCGGAAGAACCCACTCCCAGTGGTGTCGGTGAAGGACCTACATCGCCGGGGCCTTTAACCAAGGGGGGAACAATATATCAGAAGGAAAAAGAGCTAAAGTCAACATCTGAGTCCACTAAAGACTCTCCCACTCCGAAAGGTGCCGGTGAAGGATCTACACCGGCGGGACCTTCCACCAAGGGAGGAACTATATATCAGAAGGAGAAAGAGTTAACATCTGGGTCCACTAAAGAAAAATATTCGGAAGAACCCACTCCCAGTGGTGCCGGTGAGAGATCTACAGCCCGGCCTTCCTCTATAGATGGTACTTTACATCAGAAGGAAAAAGAGCAAAAATTCATAACTAGGCCGGCTAGCGAGAAATATTTCTATGGAGAAGGATTTATTCCCATTGAAACAGAAGAAACTGCACCGACAAGGCCTTCCACTAAAGATAGTACTTCACATCAGAATGAAAAAGAGCCAAAATCCACCTCTAAGGTGGTTAGCGAAAGATATTTGTTTGGAGAAGGATTTATTCCCCTAGATTCAGCTGACGACACTGCTCCGACAAGGTCTCCCACTAAAGATGGTACCAGTCAAGAAAAATTTGTGGAAGGAATTGTTCCAGGTGATGAAGAGTTAGGGCTTATACCAGTCCGACCATCAACGAAGGAAGGTGATTTATCTCTAAGGGAAAGAAAGAAAAAGTCTGAGTCAACCGAAGAAAACTACACAGAAGGGTCTACTCCCCGTGATGAAGGTGAAGGGACCACGCCGGCGGGACCTTCAGCAAAAGAAAATATTTCCGAGCAAAAGCGAAAAGAGAAAAGATCTGAGTCAGCTGCAGGAAAGTATTATGAAAAATTTACTCCTGGTGAAAGAGAAAAGATGGCTAGCGAACCAAGTAAAGCACAAGAGAAAAGAGCCATGCAATTGGCACTTGGAACTCCTGATAAATTGGAAAAAGGTGATCATGCCAAAGCGGTCGTAGCTCAAGATCAGCGTGAAGGAGATGGTGAGGTCACTGACGGCGGCATCCGTGCTACTAGGCTAGTTGAAGAAAAGAAACATCTTAAAGGTTATTCACTGATTTACAATTAATTATTATCTTACGTATACAGACGCTAACATTTTCTTCATAGTTTATGACTGAGGAATTACCAATACATTTTTGATAGACGGAGAAAACCTTGCAAAACCCTATAAGCTGAAGTTGGCTATTTCAAGTGAAGATTTCAGTAGCATCGCAGAATTCCACGAGCTTCAGTTGATGAATAGGAGAGCACTACTAAATGAAAAAGATCCCGAAAAGATGACCGTCCTATTCCGAGGTTCGAATATTGATGACACAGAAGTAGACAGTAGCGATGCAGATGCAGAGGGTGGACCGATGTCGGCTAGGGCGAGAGCTTCAAGGCTAAGAATTGCAAAAGAAAAGGAAGCAGATGGAATCTTTCCTTCAGCTTCAACTTCACAAATACCTGAGCGTCCTGAACCAACTAAAAGAATTGTGCACTTTGAAAAAGTACCTAGCAAAATAGAAATTTCAATGGGGCCATCTAAAATGCTGAATCATAGAACCATGTCTCTAGCATCATTTTCTGATTCCGATGGCTCGATTGACAGACCTAAAAGCGATATTTCTGTCGCGTCAGTAGAGTCTGAGCCAGATAAAGACGATGATAAACTAGATGAACGCACGCTGGCTATGAAAGCTATGTTGAAAGAAAAGAAACTTCATAGAAGACAGTTGGGTGAGAACTTTTAACTGATTTTGCACATTTAGATTATTCACTCATCTGTCGAGTCTTCGGAAAATGGCCAGATTTAAAATTGCAAACAATTTCCAACACGTTTTCATAAAATATTATCTATTCATTCATTGTTGTTAATGCATTAGAACTTTAGAAGTATTTAAATGCATTATCGCTTTTATATCTTATCAGGTATGCCCAGCACATTTGCCTTGGGTATATACCCATTGAGTTTAATTAGAGTACCTAACTCAGTAGCAAAATAATGTTGAAACCCTTGTCGAAACACGCAAAGCACTAGAAACATCATTGAAACGCGATAATATTATTAACATGTACCGATACGGTGAACTTGTGATCAATGCTCTAAACTAAATAATTATTATTGATTCTGATAACTACTATACAGTTACGATAAGCATTTGCTTCCAATTGCGTATATTTACAATCAATGCAATTTCGCTTACTATGATTGATGGTTAAAAGGTCTTCCCTTCATAATTCTATTACGTATGACGTACCCTATCTATACCTTCACAATTGTCCCACCAATAATGCCAATTTGCCATTTTGAGTATCATTTTATAATTATATTGATAAAAGCAACTTTCTATCACATCTGAACAAATTTCTTATCAGACATCATTGAGATTACAATTAGATAGCTTTAAAAATAAAAAAGTCACTTTGTAATTAGTTTACAGTGGTTCATGTCCAGTGTTCAGTAGCATAGAGGATATATTGTACTACATTTTGATCACCAAAATACAGCAAGCGCAAATATTTCAGTAGAAGCATTGTGAAGTATAGTAGCATTAATTAAATCGTGCCATTCAATCTTTGTTCTAGCACTAATAATCCGAAAATTTGTTTGAATTACAGTTGAGAACTGGGCTCACGAAATGGACATGACAAGTGGATCTGTGAAAACAGAAAAATATGACGATTCTGAGGAACAGGCACGAATCTTGAGAATTTCAGCGGATCAAATTGTTTCCGACATCATTCAATTGGCTCTCACCCATATGCTTTTAACAGCCGAGTCTGGAAACGATGCAGATAATCTTATGAATGCCCTTATGAAAATTCAAGTCAGAGGTACGCACTTACAAAATTATATAAATCTTTTAGACATACTAGAAATATAATGGTGCAATATTATAATATATTACGTGTATAAACAGAAGATGACAGCCAGGAGGATAACCAAATCATACTGTGGGAGCCTCACATACCCCAAGCTGGAAAAGCTACACTTGGGGAATTCAGGCGTAAAAAGGCAGAATTCGCTTCCCCTAAAGTATCTACTCAAAATCTTAGTACGAAAGAAGGATTGAAAAAAGCGAGTAAAGAAGAGATTGTTTCGGCCAAGAAAGGATTGGTTCAAAAACCCCAGGTTGAAGGTACAGCAGTCAATAATATTCGATTCTGTTATCTAATTACTTACAATAGCTGCTACATAAATTATGTATGACTTTTAGTATATCGAGTGGTAATTCCTATTTCAATGCAGTCTGACAGGAAACAATTTTTTTCAAAACTTGTATTTCCTACTAATTAAAATTTTGTGCGTTGACCTGTCTCTAGAAACCAAGACTCGTCGCTACAACAAAGCAGGGATGAAACACAGGCCGCAGCCGAAGCCTCAAGAAAGTGATGATGAGGAAATTACTCGTCTGTAAATAAGCAAATGTAGCAGCACATAATTTATATGGACTAAAATGTAATTTAATTTTTTAAATGAGACACTTCTATACTTACAAGTAAAGATGTTCGCAAAAAGAAGCATTTTGTAGACAGGTAAAGGTGTAACTGTGCAAAAATGTTTTCGAGATCATTAGCTAACTGTGTTAAACATCTCCGGATAATTAGGCTTTACACCACATTACACCTACAATAATGAGTAAAGTAAGAATGCCATTTACTATCAACACTAACATAATTATGTCTTACTCAAAACAGTGTAGATTACATTTGGAATTGGAAATCAAATTATGCATATCAAGTAAACTAAGTCTAATAAAAGCGTAGTAAAAGCAAGAATTCACTTTGAAAATATTCTTTCCTTTTGCGTTTGGTTATTTAATAGAATGTAAGGAAGGTTATATTTAACAGTACATAGTAGTAAGCTTATTTGCATAGCTAATTGCGTTGCAAAAATGCAACGGTAACAAAAGTAACAGTGTAGGTAGTTCTGTGTCAGCGTATCACAAATTATTTGTTATAGGACAAATACAAGAGTTGAGTTCTATAATGTTCCATTTTTGCATCGATGCTAGCGAGTTCATTACACTCGCCTGTACTCATTGGTGACCTCCAATTCCTGTACGCTGCTATGCTGTTATAACAAGCACTAACGCATAGGCGAGTTACTAATAATTGTGATAGTTTGTAATTTTATGGTCTAACAATTTGCATAAGCACAAATTCTATTTTCTACAAGCTTGTGTATGTATGCTATTAAAGTTTACTATTATTACTACCTATACTTGTAAACTATTTTGATAAAGAATGGCCAATGTCCCTGTGTCTGTGAGGTATTGTGCTGTCTATATGCATTAAAACTAAGTTAGTATTACACGCGGTTGCGTAAGATCTTCTAGTAAACGTGCAACTATTAATAACTATAAATATATTGGTTTATTGCGGTATTACGTATGGTATAGCCATAGAGAGAAATGAAAGAAATTATCTAAAATGTACTTTTGAGTATACTAAAAGTACCTACATAATGTTATGCGTTGAAATTGTAAAGTGTAAAGACTTTAGGCGATAAGGAGGTGAAATAATGAGAATGAACACTAAATACGAGATTTCAATAGTGAGAAGTACGAAATACCTTCGTTTGGTCACACCTCGTCAGGCTATCTAACGATTTTACCTATAGATTGAATGAAATAATATTTACCTCAATTAAATAATTATACCAAATTGTAGACATTAGGGTTTTCAGCTAAATGCATTTACTTTTGAGTTACAGTTAAAGGTTATATCTATTGCAATTATAAAGAAGCTATTTGGTGAGCAATGAGAATTTGGTAATTTAGAATTTTAAAGTTCAATAGTATGAACATGAACTATAGCCTTGTCCTTCACAAAACTTTGCATGCAAGGATAATAATCGCTAAATCAAATCAATTTCAAACTTGGTAAAATATGCATGTAAATGCTTATAGGTATACAATTATAATTAAATATCTAGATTTAAGATTGAAATCATAGCACAATGTACAGTTTACTTATTTCACAGCCTTTATTTGCCTAGTTGAATGAAATTAAAATGACAAGACCAGAAATTGAATATAAATTCAAAAACTGTGAATTAAAAATATTTTGCTATATAGTACTTATGTTTGTATTTTTATAGTGTTTTATGTTAAGTTTACCCCTGGGCTGAAGAAAGGCATTTGAAGAAAATCGATCGATAAATCGTACTCAATTATTTGTCTGCTACCACATATATAAATGTATCTGAGAAACAGATCAACTATAAAATATAAAATCTGTACGGTCTAGTAGACTCCACGACTCCAGAGCAGTGTATACGTAGATTGTCTTTTAGTTGCATGAATAGAATGATTTGTTCTTATATATACTGTGGTCATATTTCATCGATTTTCTTAGGGCCAACCAGAGGATTGTCATGACTAATTATTCGACGACCCTCTTCTTTGAAGTCAAACGTGCAATTGTGCATTTCTGGATAACGATGGCTAGGACAGAATGTTAATCCGCAACGACACTGATAACGTGTTGCCAGTCCCAACTTCTTCTTGCACTCTAGGTGGGCACAGCGTGTGTGATTCTTTGGAGCTTTTTTAATAGTTTGATTACTTCCTGTTTCTGCAAATAAAACATTTTTGATTATTAATCAAAGGGTCATTGACTGTTATGAACGTTTTGCCCTAATAGAATTAGAATCGGTCCTAATACATTCCATACAACTTAAATCAAAATAACCACAAATAAAAGAATATTTTATTACGACTCTCAGGCCCAGGTTCGACTTCTATACTATCAGATACATCTTGTTGGGTTTGTAATTCGTTAAGGCTACTACTAGGAACAACTTCCATAGGCTCTTCTGGTGGGTCAGAACTTTCTTGTCCTTTACCAAAGCCATTGGTACTGGACATTGTTAATTTATTGTTTCACATGTAACTACCCCACAGGAGTTTACTAAAATTTGGATCCACGTAAACAGGAAGGAATCAATAAAATCTATTTACAGCTTACATTTAATGTGCAACCTTTTAGTGCGATTTGCAGAGGAACAGGAACTAACTTTTAATTTTTTCAGGGGGAGACATAATATTTGTTACTGAAACCATCAAGGATAAAAAATTCAACATAAATGTGACTATAGAAACATTATACGGGTACTGAACTCGGCGAACAATGCGAATTTTACAGCACTAAAAAACTATAAAATAGTAGTAGATGCAATTAGCTAAGTAATGATTAGCTCAACTTACTCCACCCCTTTTCAAGTTACTCTATATTTTTATAGACATTTCGATCAATCTAACCTTAAAAGAATAGATTGAAGAATGAATAAGGATGTTTAAATACTCACTTGGTCTTGATCTACTCGATTTTGGACGAAAACCATTGGAATTCGTTGTTGGACGGGATTGATTCTTATGTAACTCTATTAATGGTATCATGTTGGCATCAGCATTGATTGTCCTTACGCTCTTTATCTTCATTCTTGCAGTAACACGGCCAGATTCTAAAATAACAATGAATTGCCCTATGAGATTATTTTTCTGAAACTATGAACTTTTAAATAACTATTACGTGTAAAGTAAAAAGTTCATAATCAACAATCGTACTAGATTGAGGCGATTTTTCTTGATTTTCTAATCCATCTGTAGGATCGTTTTCAAACAGGCGATGGAATATCACAGTTGGAATAAGCAAATTCGATCTTATGGAAGATTTAGCATTGAGATTTGTACTAAAGGTCTTTCTGTATTCATTTACCGTAGGAAAACTAAAACATACGCATTATTTGAATTATTCTTTTAGTTTTATTAAATATTTAATACATTGAAAATAGTATCTTACTTTTTATAAAATTGCTCCTGCTGGCACAAGAGAACATTTACTTTTGCTCGGACATACTGTGCCAATTGAGAAGGCGAATACGGCGGACTTCCAATAGATGGTTTAAAAGTGGCATTTCTTCTGTTCTGCATAAAAATATCAGCGATCACTCTATTCAGATTGTACAAATGGGTTTCAAGAGTCACAGTAGGAAGCTGATTGACCGTCTTTAATGGTGTCGATAATCTGGAACTTTTTCTATCACTTTTGGTCGCTGTGGATAACGTGCTTCTTTGATGGATTGGAGTTTTCGGGGGTCTTGTGGTATTGACCACAGTGCTAGTAGACACCGCAGTGCTTTGACGAGATTTATTTGAATAATTGGCAGTCGCTAAATTCGGTTGTGTTGGAATCTTCCGTATAGTTGTACCATAGCCGAAAGCAGATCTTCCAGATTTCAAAGTCTTAGCACTACTAGAATCCCTTTTTAGTAATGGAAGTCGAAGAACTTCGGAACTTTTAGAATTCTTAGCACACGCAGTTGTTTTATCTTTAGGAATTACATCTGGATTCGGAGTGCTTGTGCCGATTTGTCTCGATTTCTGTAATGGAAAAAAAGATTTTTAATATTTTATTACTATCAATTCAACAGATGAAATGTTTGACCTAGCTAACGTTCCTTATGGGTTTACGAAGTTGGTTCGTAATACGAACAAATACTTGCGAGCAGGAGGTACGATATTTTGCTTTTGATATTGGACGAATATTAGAGTACGAATACGAGAAAATACGAGTAAAATTGTACAGATAGATGGATTAATGGATTTTGCAGAATAATTAGCCATTAAAGGCATTCCGCTCTCTAGGGAGCTATTTACTTCGTAATAATTGGCAAATCTTAAAAAATGATAAATAAAGTCGCAGCTGGATAATTCAATTCAAATCACATACCGGAAAGGAAAGGCGTCCTTATGAACAACATTGCTCAACTCTACGATTTCTGGACAGAACAGATAAAATTGAAATATTCCAAACGAGCCAAGAAAATTAGTTTCCTACAGAAATCAAGTGATTTTCTTGCATATAAGTAGGCACTCTATGTGCTATAGGATGACGTTGGCTTGGGCCGAGAATATTCATTTTCCCTGAGCACAATAAGCTGACACTAATAAACTATTAGCTTGCTAACATGTCTGCTCAATAAAAAGATATCATAGGGATGGTGTAATTTGGTGATTACATTTACAAACTACGTAGTTAGTAATTGGCAATTTCCATAATATCGAATGGACACTATTATTAGATTACTACTAAACGTAACTGAATTATTACTATAGTGTCCCGAAGTCCCTTATGTAAAGGGATTTCCACGCTATTTGCATGAGTTATATGAACACATTTTACCCGCTTTTTCCTTGCAGATAGCATTCGTTTTTTGAGTAAGTTGACTTTTTCCATTGTAGCTGCATTCTCTTGAATTCTTTCATTGACCGTAGCTAAGGCAGAAATATTTGCTCCGAATTTGTCCCCCTTTCGATTATAGCGCCCGGAATAACGCGGTCCCATACTTTTTTCCACCATCCCTAAAGACTTAGCAGTCCTTAGATTACCACTGCCACTGGTGTTAGTAAAACTATAACTACGTATGGATCCTTTTGTACTGCTCTCTGAATCGGAATTGCCTGTGGCCTTATCCATAGTGCCACTACTACTCACCCGCTCGGGTGATTCAAGGCGGCGAAGTCTTATCAGGAATACTCTTCCATCTTCTTCCAAAATTACAAATTTTGATTTAGGATCCTTTAGAGAATTTTCATTGAACAAACCACTTTCATCAGAATCACTTTCATTAATCTCTCCCAGTTCTTCCAAAAGACGCTGTTCTGTTTTCGATATTGCACCTTTCTTTTGTTTTTTGAGCTTAGGAAGTTTCACAGGTTTTTCGTTATTTAAGGTCATGGGACTCAAAGGAGTCAATGTAGAATTTAGGAACAAATTATCAAGGCTAGTGATCATATCTTCTATGTAATTTCCGATGTATGATCTGTAAACAGCGAAATAAATAGATATTAACCCTTTCTTTTTGTTAATATTTATTAAGTATATTAACAATCATTGCATTTTCCTGCACAAACAAATAGGGAATCGGAGAAAACCGTTCCATTTCAGTTGAACATGCAAAATATTATCATATACACTAACGCAATACACTGCATTGATTCCCGAAATAAATTAACCAAAGACAGCTGACTATAATCTATAGCATATGACCATGGGCACCCACCGATTCATTACTATATTCAATATTACATATTTTGAGTGAACCTAAATCATAAAAAGTACATACTTGTGAGCAGTTTCGAGTGGTCCACCTTTCATGGCTAAGACGAGCTTCACGGTGCAACCATCACAGAGTCCAATATCACTTAGTACTTTTTCATCACATAATTCTGTGTTCTTCCAAACTAAGTGTTGATCATAAGGGCCAATTCCTAGTGGTTATAAAAGTCCATTAGTACACATGACATGTATCCGTACCAATCTTAATGGTTTATTTCCTGATCACAGATAAAGGCTTATAAGTATAGTATAGAATTTTTTATTGCATATTGATTACCTTCTTGGAATGCAATTCTAGCTTTAACAACATCCACGGTATCCGAAGGGTATGCAAAGACTTGGAAATGACTTCCTGTCAATGTGTCCACATTAAGCGTAAATCTCTTATCGTCATCCCCTTCTCTTTCGTCTTCAGTCTCGTCAGATCCATCTAAATATTCCGAACCGTCGTCTTCATCGGAACTATCAAATGTTGGGAATTCTGAGCCTTTGCGGTTAGTATCCATTTCCGTTAAAATATTGGCTATTTTGTTCAGTATTTGTTTCTTTGAATATGGTTCCAGATCACACAGTCGAATTATCTCAACGTACAGTTTGAGACAGTTTTAATTATTGTTTTGATTCGGTCTTTTGTTCTTTACCCTGGTTTATTTTATGCAGCAGACTTAAGCTTTCAGTAAAATTAAACCTTGTGGTGTGTAAAAGTGTTTTCTCTGTGGACCATAAAATATCTCAATACCTATAAACTTTCTTCTGATAGTAACAGGAGTCTTTTTTAAAACTACTAAAATATATTCGGAAATACTAAACTACAGAAGTCAGAAGGGGACTGAAGGATTTCCTTTTCGTTACCGTTAGCCATAAGAACTTTAAAACAAACGATGATTTACTGTGGAGTTTTGGGCCGTATTTTGTGTTTATCCTAACCGTAACTGCCTGTGTATGGACCGCTTTTGCTGTATTCATAAACTGTTTGGCCAGGAGTAGCCAAGGAGATATTGCATATAGCATTGAGAAATATCGGCCAGTGGAACTGGAAAATAGGTGTATGTCATATAGGCAACTACTTATATATGCTGGCATGAGATATCACCTACCGTAAAATAATACGGGTAGTACACTTTGCTGCATGTCAGTTTTATGTTTGCCCAGTGGGATGGATGGGTACATCATGTTCGTGTAAAAGCCAGACAACTCTGATATATAATCCATTATTTCCCTCGTTTTCTCTGTCTTCTAAAGAACCTCTGCTTTTTCAACAGCGAGTCTACCCATTCATTAACTACACAGGACTAATGTCGTATTTAAACTAGCGACATAAACCCAAAAGAATGAAATCATCGTTTACATTTCTCTCCTACCTACTTTACTTACCTTGATTCACTTAGCTGCAATTCAGTTCAACCAGGTTAAGTTCATGTCCATGTTCTGCTCATTGAAACGTAAATCAATCAATAAACATTCATAATAGCATTGAAACCCGTGTATTGGAATTTAGGAAAACTGGAGCCATCGTGCGTTCTTCTGTTTTGTCGTTCGTTTCTAAGCTGTAAAATGAATGCCTTACTACAACTAGCTTCCTAAATTGCACTTACAAGTGACAACTTGCCATGTTGTAGCACATAAAATTATGTTCATGTAGCGTAGTATTAAACCATTTAGTGATTAGAAGCCAATCCACAGATAACATCAAAATTAATTATACTTACAACATCTGTCACTGTATACATAATGAGATGATATTATTATAAAAATAGAGACATGTAACAATTTTGTATACTCGAAAGTGAGATCTTTATAAACTTATTATTTGTATGTCAACATTTTAAGGTTTGATTTAAATCCGTGAGTAGTTAATGATATTACTCTCAAAGACATTATAGTTTCTTACTACTTAGACTGTGTTGATCTTTGCTTTTTCATTTGTTAAACAAACAAATGAACTACTAATCCATTTCCCTATGGACATACATACAAGGCCACTTTAGATTCCTCGTATTAATATCGTATACATCCTTAGTATACTTAAAGTTTGAATCATATTTTGTACTGCATTTTACATGCAGCAGGATGATTAGTAGAGTTGATCAAGAGTTAAAATTGAATTGCGTATAGGTATCTACTATATGTTTTACATCAAAGTAAATAGATATTTATTTTCCCTCTATTATATTATTTGTATACTTCTATGTGTCAGTTGTAACGTTTGTACGGAATAAGTCAATGCACTCAGTAGAGTAAATGCATAGATATAGAAAGGTATTACTACTAGGTATTACTACTGCCACTATCAATTTGTGTAGAAGAGTCAGGTACCTAATTTGATTTCCTATGAAACTGACAATGCAATCAGAGGACACGATCGCCAAATCTGAAAGAGAGTGAATTTGAGAGGAGGATAAAAGGTAGAGTATCTTCCTCATTCATCTACCAAAGTCAACTTTCAACATGATGAGCGTAAAACAAGGAGAAAACTAATAGAGAACGAGTTGACAGTGCAATGGCAATTCTAGCCAGTGGCTTTTGTCTCAATATAATTACAAGCCAACGGCTGCACTTTTGTATCTATAGCATGCTGCTATGTGTACAGAAACTCTTATTTCTGTGCTGCTGATTTTGATTACATTGTTGCTATATGGGTTGGGTTTGCCATGAATCTTGCTCTTTAATTTTATCGGAGAAAGCTCCCGGACTTGGATCTCCATACTCATAAAAGCGTTTTATCTTGGGCTAAGGAATTTTGGCTTCCTTTATATTGACACAATAGGAAAGGCAATTCCTCGGAGACAGACAGTTGCAAGACAAGATACTTATTAACTCCGTAGCTAAGTCAAATCAAGCTAGCAAAAAGGCATCAACCATTAGGTGCCTACGTCAAGGAATTTTCGACAGCCTTGAAGAGAAAGCCAACCTCAGGTTGTCTTCTGCTCTTTCTATTTGGCTCGGTGAGAACGCTGGACTTAACCCAAAATTCGTTAAGCAATGTCATTGTAAAAATTGTGATGACAAGACTCTTAAGAACCTTCATTTCCTTATCTAATCCAAGCTCAGCCTTTATATGATACTAAACAAAGGGTTTACTTTACCCGACCAATATTATATAGTGGTCTGTTCACTACGCCTTAAAAGAGCTGCCTATTCACAATCTCATTTGTTGTTATACGATAATAATTTCCGTCATTCCGTCCCATAAGATAAACTACACCGTGCTCCGGTGGTTTATCGGCGACTCAAATACCAGAGTTCACAGGTTGCAGGTTTGTTTATGAGTTTTCCTTAAAACGCAAAAACTCGTGTGTGTACTTTTATCTAGCCTCCTTATTCCATTTCCTTCGGTTGTTTACCTTGTGGATCAAAGTTTTATATCTTCGGATGCGACTGTCTCCAGAATCCATAAGACCCTTTGATAAACATCTTTGGCGAGGCAAACATTATCTTATTTCAGTAATCCTCATATAGTGGGCATCAAGAACAAGGAATAGTAGTTACAAAATCCCAATTTATTTCTGATGTTCAGAGGATGCAACTGACACAAGATGAATGAACCTTCCATATATATATATTGAGTGATTGGGGTAATTGGTTGGTGTATTCCCGTTGAGTACAATTTGGCAGCTAATCTATATAAGATTAGTACGATAGTATGATACAATCTCATTCAAACTAAGATTGCATAATACAAAAATCAATGTAAATATTTTTTTTTAATTCAGTAATTTCAAATGATTTTACAGGCTAGTCGATTGGGTCCATATTTTTCCCAAGGTAAGATAGTAGTGCTGAATGTTCGTAATGACAATTTAATATTACGTGTGTGCATATACCTGTGACACAGAACGGAAGTAGGACACCGCACCAGTGTACTCCTACACCGTACTCCCCCAGCTAGTCACAGTCAAGTCCAGCTACAGCAGCCTAGCTATAATTATTAGTCCAGCTCAGAGAAATGGTACCTTTCTATATAATATGTGAGATTTTCTGACTAAATGTACCATACGCCAAATTCTGGATTACAGAGAAAAAGCCTATAGAAGTCAGCTCTCTCACTTTAAGCTTTCATATTCTTACTCAAGAGGCACTTGCATAGTTCACCCGACATTCTCAAAACTCATACCCAATGACTTGGAAACTACTTCCAATGACTTGGAAACTACTTCCAATG
>JABASH010003600.1:0-16062 GCA_019776445.1 Tomocerus maximus | reverse complement strand
GACACAGCTGCATAAGTTTATCTTCAAAAATTCTTTCTTGCTTAGCATACTATAGGTGGATATGGAATCAATATCTTCTACACAATCTATAAGTATCACTTTTCTGGGTGTAATGAATAATTAATCAATTTCGAACATTTGCCAATTTACTTGGGTCTTGTACTATTGTATCTCAGTTGCAAATTGCTGACTTAGAATATAGTAACTACCCGATAAAGTTGTCGCATTCACACCGCGTATTATGTGATAATGATTGTATTATTGAAGGTGACAGGATAATAATTATTATCGTCCTGTCATCTTCAATAATCATTGCATTGTGCATCCATTTTTGCAATGTGAGAAACATGTTATTAAAGCTGCCATTTGTGTGCTTATGAGATCCAAAGCATTATCTATGTATTGTAATGAGGTGAATTATTGGGATCATAATCATAAACTTTAATTAATATCTGTTGAAAAATGTAAAATATATCAAAGTGTAGGCAAAGCCCTAATGGTAACGATTTCCTTATGATTTCTGCAGACTCCGTCTGTTGTTTGCTCTATTTATTTCTCTTAATTAATGAAGTGCTAATTCTTAATGAACGTGAAGCCCATTGTACTTCGTTTAATTGTAAGCGTGATAGTTGAGCGGAGAATATGGCACAGCTGTCAGTAATAATTGTGATAGATTTTTGCAAAGGTCAAGGTTAGAATTTTGTACTCGTAATTGATCATTAAGACTACGACAAACCAGAATTGATGCTTATAAAATATGTTATGTATTTATTGTCTATACAAATGGAAATTCGAGACTGCATGGCTGCGTATATAAAGCAGATTCTACTAATGAATTTTTCATTCGGAAATTGCAGCTTCTCCATCTCAGACTCCCGTCGATCCTGATATTTCGTACTTTGCAGTTGAAAAACATAATTTTTGGTCTGCAAAACTATCTACACTACAAACAACATTTATATTAACTGAATTTATATTAACTGAACTCTTACATAATTCATTATCTTATTCAAAGCAAAACTATTTACATAATCTAGATGAATCTACACAGATATATCTGTTTGTATGATACAAGTATAATATTCTCAAACATTGAATTAAACATTAGATATGTAATTTATTTTGAGTTACATAAGTTTTGAATAACTAAAATAGCAAAGCAATAAATAAACAGCCAAACTGCCACTAACAGTTATGCCCCTTAAAGTTAAGAGAGCAAAGTAAGTGTTGATAGAAATTACATTTGATTACACTTTGCCTTTGAGTCATCAATTTAATTATTCATTTTTTTCATATGAATTACATATTTGGTTGCTCTCCCATCTCCCTCAAACATAATTAAAAATAACTTTTCGCACTGAAAATTGTGATACATGATTTCATTATGTGAATTGAAATTCTATTCAAGTTCTCCATCTGCAATAAATTGTGTAGAGCTACTAATTACCCTGAATATGATGATTTAATTTTTGATTGCATATATTTTTGTTCCTTTTGATCAACAGAGCGACAAGTAATTATCAAACTGCTATATATCTTCTTTTGATAACAAGATACATTGCAAACTATTTTAACTATGGTGGTTATGAAATGTAGTTTCTAAGTAATAATGTGTGGGCAATAATAAAGTTCCAGTTACGAACAGGAAAGATCTTTTCTTTGATTCTCCATTCATGCTTTCTTTTCTTTGATTGTTTACATATATTTCCATTTGCTTGCCTCACGGTATTCATTGTATCATCATTAAAGGTACTTGGAATGAAATTAGCATTATTTTACTGAATAAATAGAGCAAAGACTTCTTAGAATATGTAAGTTGTTTTCGAAGAAATGGAATATTTTGTTTAAATGTCTCTAGGATATAAATAACAGCCTCAAGTGTAACGTAAAACATGCAAAAGGGCCGCTTGCGACAATTCCAAGCAAAGCATCCACCACTGAAGTATTTACTGGTAAAGAGATTTAAAATACTGTGCAGTTTTATTTTTAACACAATATTATGTAATCCATCAAATTACAACACGACAATCTAAGAGTAATAATGAAACAGAATTTATTTGGAAAGTTGTTTCTACATAATAGGCAGCATAACGAACAAATTGTTGTTCATTATACGATTATATTTATTATCATTTGTGATTACATCCTCATAATTTCAAACTTCTTTTATTCCACATTTAGCCCATATCAATTTGTTGTAATCGAGTTCTAGTGACTCTCTGAGTTCTTAACTTGAAAATGTTCTGAAGTGGTAATCTGAAGGTACCCAAAGGCGAGAAAATCTCTATAAAGAGCATGTATGGGTACATTTGGCCTTCGTGACCAAGCAATGTAGATGAAGTTCAACCCGTAATGATAATTAGCACTTGTAGTTGCGTAGGTACTTAAACGAAGAGCCAAAGTAGTTGGGTGAAGAGGTTTAAGTCCGCTAGTCGGTCAGTGTCGAATATGTGTTGCTGTTGTTTTATACGAATTATACACTATCTGTAGTGTTAAATTGACGTAACTTCATTATAAACATCGTTAGATGGATCAGTGGTGCGAAAGATTATATCTCCACTTTTGCTTGACAGGGGAGAGTTTTATATCTATCTAGACTAATATGAAATTGCATGCAAGAAAAAGGCGGTAGTGCAAATACCTACATTTTGGTCTTTTAGAGATTCAGATTTATGATTATTATTAGTACACTTTGGTATATACCGTATATTCTGCCACAAACCATATTATTACTACATTTACAGTATCAATAAGGGAGAGAAGAAGGAATCGAACGCATTTCTTATTGTGTATATACTCCATAAAAGATTTTTCATCCGAAACCTTAATTTTAAAATTAATGAGAAGAAAAATCACGTACAAACAGCAAACATGATCATCACGATGCATTAATTGTGAAGAGGATCTTAGAACGAACGCAGGTAAATAACATTTTAGTATTAGCCAAGTTGTTTATGTAACAACTTATAAAATTTCTAATTAACTATGTAAGGAAGAAATAACAACAATTTTTTTATTGTTGCATCCATCAACGCGAAACTTGTGTAAATCTCAATTAATTGCTCATTTAGAATGAAATACTCTGCTTAATGACTTGTTTCTATGAGCAGGCACAGTATGCACTTTTTTACCTTCTGCTTTCATGTGCATACATAGCTATGTGCGTAAACGAATAAAAATATCGAGAATTACATTCACATGAGACATAAAAAATCAAATGGGTTTACTGCTATTGTTAATTCGCTCTACTGAATGTACCTACACTAATTTGTTGTAAACGTTGCACAAAAGTTTGTTCACCTCTCCAATCCAATATTTAAACATTTTTAATCAAGATCCTTTTCCAAAAATATGTGCGAGTTAAATCCAGCATGTCATTATCATCAACTCTATGAATTATAGTTCTTAAAATTAGAATAGATTAAATTATTAATACAAATTTTTGATACACATAACATCGAACTTTATGACGTCACGAGGACCTTGTATTGCAAGTATCTATCAAATCGTACTTATAATCAGCCAAAATATGCCATCCTACACGAGTTGCTTCATTTCATATTCAAATCAGTATTAACAATAAAACTAATTAAACTAGATCGCTATCCAATTACTAGGTATTGAAACAAAGAATAGAAACAAAGGTCATCTTGACAAAATCTGGAAAATGTCAGAAGTTGAGTCTGCAGTCTACAGACACTTTTCAACGGTCGCATAACCAATAACATTTGCTGTTAGTATTAAAAACAAATTATAAACAAAATCAACACGTGCAATACAACTTTTGTTGAATTGAATGTCATAATGTCCTGAATCCTGAGGATGCTAGCTAATTTAATGAAGAGGGCACGTGCTTACAATTGTATAACATGCGAAACAACATCCTTAGAACAAAAAGGAAATAGCTACACAGGAAGATACATTATGTATATCGACTTCCATATAAATCTCGTACAGATAGAACCAAGAATAGAACCTTTTGTAGCTGAAAATTGAATTAACTGGGTAGAAACAAGAACACAGCAATTTATTACAGCCATGTTTACTTCAGTGTTGACAAAGTTGTTTTCCAGCAGAGAATACCTAGCGTGACTTCCAGTCTATTTGTTCACGTTAGTTTTTCTGACATAAATAAGATACACGCATTAGTGAGCTTGTTGATTCTCGCAAATAATAATTCTATCTATAGTATACCATAGTAGGTACAGAGAAGCACCTCCTGAAAATGTCACATTTACAAAATAGAAATGCCTGTAGTCAATCTATGCTTGTTATTTCCCTGATTGCATCGTACAATTTTATTTTGCTTACATTTGAGATTAATTCAACATATCAGTTTACACAGATCAAATTATAACATTTCTTTTGTGGACCTGACAAGTGAAAATTACTTCGTAACTGTAATAAGTCGCGGTAATTGCAATTAATAGATTTTCATTGAGAGAATCTCAATTCGGATTGATACTTCATTATTCATATCATACGAAATTATTGTCATGTTTAAATAAAGTTGACAATTAATTCTGACAATAGTTTAATATATAATATGTTTAGCATTGGTTTAAGCTTAGGTACCCGTAGTTTAGATTAGAATAAAAGACAATTGATGATATTTTGTACTATTTGCGTAATGGATGAGTGTTGTCAGTCTTTTAGTTGTAACTTCATTGTTATGAAAATAATTAGTATTTATTAGGTTTTCTTATCGCATAAATAGTTTAGTCCAAGTTCAATCCGTTTCCGTTGTGTTAGGATAAAAATGCATTGTAGAGGTAATGGGACTAACTAGGTAAGTGTATAAGTGATAGGTGCCTACAAGTAGCAATAATGTAAACACAGCAATATAAATGACTGTGAAAACCAGTTTTGTTTACAGTTTGGATTTAATTGATATTAGGTATTATTACACATGAGACAACAGTAAGCTGTTAGTCTTCCTGTAGCATATTAATTTGTCACACGAAGTATGAATCGACATGATAAATACTGAAAGAAAAATTAACGTGCTATTACGAACATTCTTTTGAGCCGAGTCTGTAATTTCCTCTGATTAGTCCGTACATTTAGCTGTGAAGGGGCATGGAGTAAATTATCTAGACTAGGCATAACATTTTATAGAGAATTTATAATAATAATTTAATTCTCGCAATCGCAACGGTTTGTTTCATTCACAATAACGGCCGAATAGCGTGTATCTGTCTAAAGTGTCTGGTTGTATAGCCGTAGCTTAATTTGTAGCGTGTAACTATTTGGCTCTAGTTATAGGGTATAGAATCCCGGTATCTGCCCAACATCGCCTATTCTACTGACTTAAACAATAAAAATACAATACTCTTCGCTTGTCTATCAGGAGTCTTGTTAGCGCATCCATAAACAAAACAATAAATTGGAAAAGGATATGCAGGCATAACATTTCTAATGTAATGTTATCATTATTATTGAGATAAATAGCATCTTTTGGTATATCTAAGTGCTTGTTTAGTGCACTCGTATTAAGTATCGCATCGGCAATTCTCTTAAGCATTTGTAGTATACGGAGACCATCGTCGTCGCATTATTCCCTCGCTTTTACCGACCACTACTTCTACTCCTATATTACTAACTGAAGTGAACTGAAGTTTCCTTTGACTCTATAATCTTTTAACCTCCCTTCTTTTAATCGTACACAGTAAAGCATGGTTAAGCTCTATTATTCTCTTTTCGTTCTTATTTCATGCTACATTTGCAAACGCAGAAAACCAAAACATTTATTTACCTATACCGACTTAAGAATTCAAGACCATCAACCACAATGCAAAATGCAATAAAATCCCACATCTTAACTAACTATGCACAAGATAAGTACAAGAGTTATTTTTCCGCTAAAATATAGGTTTATGGTATTTATATTTTATGATACACAATAAACTGATGCTACAATCATTCATATTGCATCTTGCATCCCATAACTAAACTACTATACAAGCCATGATTCGGGATTTTAATATAATTTCCTATAGAAAACGTGACAGTATGCTTAATGTATAAAAGTATTAACCTACAATAAATATTGCTGCATATAAAACATTTTAATGTATATTTGTGTGTATTTATGTACAAAAATCCTAAATTCATGTTATTACACGAGTTTTATATAGTAGATACCCCACAGGAGAGTAATGGTAGCATTATGTTTATAATATAGGTTATATAATGCGGAAAATATTCTTGGATGTTAGTTTTTGCGTATATCTCCGTGTCAGTGTATTAGAGGAAGTAGTATGTGTATCTTCGTAGTAGTATCCTATGCATAGGTAGATTATAACAGGTTGAAAAATTTAATCCCGTTGCGATGAGTGGTTAAGAATGACTGGGAGACTAGTGAACAGACTACAAAGTGTAAGACTCACTGACACTGAATGAACTATGGGGTCTTCAGAACATAGAAGGAAGCTAGTGGAGACGAAACGAAGCATTGAATCCAGTCAAGTCAGTCAACCTGCCATAACAAACCAGCCTGGCTTCTGCTACTGACTCTTGACTGATGTGATATTATGATGAACATAGTTATGTAATCCATAGAAAACAATACAGCATAACTTAACCCTTCCGGTTTTCCACGTCTTAACTATCTTCCATTTTATAGTAGCTAATGCACTTTGAGGAAATCTAATCACCTTAAGTAATACACTGGTACACTCTGCAGGGTGTACTTGTCTGGTACATTACTCGTCCAATATCACTAATAAGACTTCAGACATCAAAACTATACTGGTTACTGTAACAAGATTCCTTTGCTTCCTTGGCTGTGCGAAGATGTTCTTTAATTACCATTCACGGACATTACACTTTGATATTGCTTTACAAAGGCTCTAATCATTCTTACTTATCCTTAGTTCGTCCTTTGCAGTCAAAAGCAACTGACAGAAGTAAGCAACTACTCAACAGTTTATTACCGCATTTCTTACATATTTATTTCAGAGACCATTATTGTTGTGGGATACACTTTTAATTCCCCATTCTTTACTTCCAGTACTACAGCTAAAATTCCTATTCTCTTACACGATAAAACCATTCCGTGTTTACCATCCACCTGTCTTACTAACTTCAAAGTTTACTTTTCTAAGCAATTCATCTCGCCATAGCGAATAACGTTGTCTCTGCGGTCTATGGTAAGTGACATTTCTAGCCAATATTCCTAAAACACATCCTCATTTAATTTCTTTTCCGCCTTTCATCATCCTACATACAGTCTATTTCATTTTCATTCAGGAATCTGTCGCCTACTATTTTAGGACTGTCATCGAATCTTTGGAATTGCAATATAAATCTGATATAGAAAGAATCAAAGAGAAAAAAGAATCTAATAATGCTAAAGTAATAAATAATTATCCGTTCAAACATTAATACTGTGTGGGCAGAAAGAAAGATTTACATTTCCTACCTACAGGGTTTAGTCTGAAAAGTTACTGGTCTAGCTAGATACGTAGTGTTTGTGTGTGCAGAGTTTCGCAAGGTTTTCTCTGGTCCACTTGGAATTCTTTCCATGTGTTCTATTGTTCAGATACAATTAACTCTGTTCTTAAAGATCCGAACGGAGCAGTTAGTGCTGGTTCGGCTGCATTGGATTGCGTAAAGGTACATGCTTAGTTAACTATGTAACTTTGTTGCAGTAACCAATTCCCAGAGGGAAAACAAGAAGTTTTATTCCAAATTTTCATTACAGTACAATACATTTACAACTATAGAAGGCATAGAACTGTAAATATACTTCTTTTGCTGAAAAAAGATTTTTTGAAGCAGAGATTGTAACTTTTACTTGAAGTCTTTATTCTTTATTGTACTCTTTACAGCGTATCTCTAGGATTATTGAACACCATAAACATTTCTTAGCATTCTAGGTAAGATAAGTGAATCTTCCCTTGACTTTGGGTAAAAACTTTTCAGACTTTTGAAAATGTTTTCAGTACGTGTGGTTATTTGTTGCATCTATATGCACTAATAAAGAGGACTATTAGAGAGATACTATAAAATATTGTTGTTAGCCATAAACTATCTATGATATGATGGTGTTTGTTATGTTTGCGGTAGCACGCTGCATTAAGGATATCTGTGATACTATAATGAACAGGATATTATGATATTTATCTAGTCCTAATAATTATTCAAGCATATTTTCCGTTTTCCTTGGTATATATTACTATTATGATGATGTAGTGTTATAGAGTGATGGAATTAATTACAGAAGTGGAATAACTGAAAACAACTAGCAAAGGGATAGCAGTAGTACATTTCTAATCCATTAAGATAAACAGTTAAAGTACAGTTACGCATATTACTAAATGACTAACACATGTGTGGTTTGTTTTCTACCTATTTAGATATTCGCTGCAGCTATCTAACCTAACATCCATGACTCTGATTGAGAATTGGAGAAAATAGAACGATTCTGGACTGTACTTATTAACATTCTGGTTTTGTTAAATGTGGATTCATGTGGGCATGATGTCAACGAAATCGAAGTCAGCATTACAAACTGGATATTATGAGTGGACGGAGAGAAACTAATGTAAATTAAATAGCAGTCAGTCAGTTACTAACGAAAGGTATTAGCTTTTCATGACATCCAGTGAAATACGCAGGAGCAAACAGAAAAGTTCTGGCGAAATATACACAAGTGAATCGTTTCAAGCTTCGGTGTTCTGTTTCCAACTTGAGCTCACAACCTCCGATCCATTCTTCGTTGGGCTGTGCAGATAGACACAATACACACTAGTGAATATTCTACAAAATAGTAAAGCTACTATCTTCTGTACAAATACGTTTCTATACCCGTTCGTCTTCCGGGGTAAGGAAATTGCTAACCCAGTCGCCGAATCGGGTATTAAGTTCCTACAACTACTTTGTAATTGCATACGAATTTGAATCCACGAAGATACTTCCTGAATACTTTCTATATAGACTCTAGTGCAGTGAAGTTTACATAGCATTTGTGCTTAAACCTTTGGCAAGTTCATTTTCCTCCATTTAACTTATAAAATGTAAACTTTTCATGAAATCCTTGTCTCACTTGTAAAACTGACACTGCTGACTAGCGTGGAAAATAACAGTTACTAAAAAAATTCGGAACAGTTACTCATTGGAACGTGAGACTCTTTAGTGTAACTGACTACTTTGTTTCTTCCTCATAGAAACTGACAATCGGACATACATTTCAAAAGTTTCTGAGGATTCGCAACTATTCCAATTGTGCTACTCTATTATTACATTTTCTAAGACGGTACCTACTTTGCCTATACATTACTTTGCCCTACTTTGGAAACTTATGATTAAACTCATCTAAGATACGTGCAGTGGTTTCAGTTTACGGATTCCACATTCTACGTGTGCACTGAGAAAACTTCTAACGCAACGACCACAAATAAACTATTTCTTATCTCCAATCTTATTAATCCGGACAACTTAAAACCATTTAGATAATTCGGGTTTCCTACTCCCTGGGATTGATCATTCACCGGATCCATTCACTACTAATACCAACTCTATCCTCAAATTTATGAAGTAATGTAGATAAAAGCAATCAAATCTCAATCAACTTACGATTACCCTATTATTACATATAACTTGCAACGATAGTGCAACGATTAGCTATCAGTATTTGATGAGAAAACTCCGTAGCTTCTATTGAGGGCAATTTCATTAACTATATTCAAAGTAACCAACATTTATTTATGGTTACTAATTCATCACAGGAGTATTTGGCACACACAATCAATCAAATCTACACGAATACCTCTCCAGTCGATTTTCTGGCACAATAGAAAACGACCTTCCGTGCGTAAAGTTATCCAAAAGCCTTAAACATCAGTTCCAGTGGGGAAAGCTCAAATACTATTTGTTCTGATCATCATCATAAACAATAGAGAGACAGAAAAGAAAACAAACGTGCCACTACCCAAGGCTCCCTGTTTGTCATCGGCCTTCTCTCAAATTCTCAACCTCCGATTCTCAAGCTTTTCTTCATTTCTAGGTCAGTCTTTTTCTGTTTTACTTTTGAATACATTTATTGTCTTTACGCACGGACAAGTAATGGGCTCAACTTTCTTTCAAACTGTTCCAGAAAGGTGCTTTTAAAAGTTTGCATTATCTGTAATATCTGTACTAGTATATAAATAATTCTTAGAAAGTAAGATACATGGATGGATTCGTAATGATATCTCAATACGAATTCAAAATTCAAAATATCATCGTGGTTAGTATAATAGGATGACAACCCAATGACAAGACAGCAGTCGAGTAGCAGATAATGTTTTGTAATCGTGCAATGCTCTCTTTTTGCATTACTCTTTTATTACTGCACTGTTTTATAGACTATCCAAAATCACTTTTGTATTCATTCCACACGCTTCCTTTGTATTGCATACCTTCTGTCTAGGTTTGCTTTCCTTCGTCACACAAGTATAAATAATTCCGCTGAATTGAACATGACATTAACTATACCTTAAATATATATGCTATAGTTATTATAACTCGCAGTTACGAATGCACGTATTTCTAAGCCTTCGTCAATCTAAGATTGGGAAGTAACAAAATGCTTTTGCTTTCAGAACCCTACTATTATGTCATAGTCATAATCCATTGCACGACAGTGTTTTATTACTGTATTACATTAAGAAACACAATGGATGCTTGTCCAATCTAGTACAACCCCGGACTCTAATAAAAATGACTTCACTACTAACTCCAATTCTAAAACTTACATTGTTGAGGTAGAATATCGTATACGCACAATGCACTATGACATATTAGGAAGAAATAGACCACTATTACTATTTTTAACTCCTTTATGATCATTAGTTAAGTGTCTAGCGAAATTACTGCAAAATTACCTATATAGAAGTAGAAATGCCTAAATTGCACCTAAAAAAAGTATACCTGGGTAGACATAGTTGTACCTATGTCTTAAAATACTGCATGCAGCATATACATTATTAGAGGTCCTTTTTGAGTGCAAAACATAGTATACAGGTAAAAATACACTAACCGTTACCATTTCTAGTATGTTACCAGTACAAAATAGATTTATTAGACATATGTCTTATATAAAGACCCATTTTGCTTACATAATTATGCTTATAGCCTTTTTAGTAATAGTTATAGCAAGTGCATTAAAGTTTCTAAGGTCAGATTGATTGAATACACCCAATTCATGTTTTGAGGTATGCTTTGTCACAGACTGACTGACTCACTGACGTAGTTGGTTAGTCCCGATAAATGTCAGTGTGTATTGACTATTGATTACGTAATTATTACTGTGTAAAGCCAAATGGATTTGCAAATCCACCAAAACCACCAACATGAGGAAACATTAGGCTTTTCCAAATCTACCAAGGTCAATACTTTTAGTGTAATAATAGTAATTTCCAATCGTATTAAACTGTTTCTAGTTTTCTACTGCATTTATGCATAACAGTAAATAATCACTTCATATCACGGTTAGGACAAATATCGTTCTTAGTAAGAAATAATGCTCCATTGCAACTTTAAGCAATTTTCATTCAATTTTCGGTTATTATTACACTACTGCTAAAAACTTGTCTGTGTCATAAGTTCCCCCACGCCTTGATAAAAGTAAACTCCTACGTACGTTGCAAACTTACCTTTTGGCTAATGAGTTGGTAACTTTTTGCTTAGTAAATTAAATTGTTGACAAGTCCTTGTACATTCAAAGTTTCAAAGTTTTTCTGGCTTCGTTGTGGTAAGCTGCTCTATACAATGTTTCCCTCATCATCTTTGATAAAAACTTTAGAGTATCTACTATATAGCAATATTATGTGCGGGAAATGAAATCTTAATTTTTTTTCATGGTCTATAGGTTTAGGCTTGGGTTTAGGTATGTACAGAGAGGTTTTTTAACAAGTTGACAAAGGTGGATTACTAGCGGTGTAACGATTTTTAAGTGTAGTTAATATACAAGTTGGAGTTATTTGTTTATTTTGGGAAATTATGATACGTATTACCATTTGTGACGTAATAAGACAAAACCGAAATTGTTAAGCTGACATGAAACTGGGATCTCTAATAACAGTGTCATAAAATTCATACCTGATAAAATTAGGAGCCTATATAAATTGAATTAAAACTGAATGAAGATGACTAAATTTCAATAAAATAACTTGACATGCTAAATCTCATTTTTCTGCATTTTCCTTATTTCGATGTCGAATTGCTGCGTGTATTAACTAGGCTTAAAAATCGTCACGCCGCTAGTATTCCGCCTATGTCAGCTTTTTTAAAAACCTCGCTGTATAAGGTTTATAACGAAATAAAAAGTGGATTGAACGCTTTAGCCCGGTCCTATGTACCATACAAGTTAAGACCATGCTTGTACATCTGTAGTTTGGTAGATAAAATGTTTGGGCTTTAATGGTTGTTGGTGATGAACATATAGGAAGCGATATGGTTACTATATTGTAATGATAGCTGAAGTTTTGACTATGCCTGGGATGTAATTTCAACGCAGAGTTTTTTTCCTTGACCCACTACCGTAATTTGTGTGTAGCGGACACACGATGATCATGTATAGGTTGATGTTACTTGGGACTATTAAACTATTATGCAGTGTAGTAACATTTTGGAGAGAATGTTCACAAATGATGGTTAGAAGTGCTTTTAGCAATTTTTGGATGAAATAGTAATTATTTAAATGATGTGTACAAGTGAGATAGCGAGACGGGACAGGAATGGCAACTATGAAATGAGAAAGTCTCTAAGGAAAAGGATGAAAGTGAGAGATCACGGAGAATATAAAAGATGGAATAACAGGATAAGCATAAGAAGTTTCTTCGTTCATTTATCAGAATGAGTTTCATAGCTTTTGCTGAGTGTTATTCCGCTATTCAGTTAGAATCCGAATAGAGGGTAAGAAAGGAGAAGTGTGACAAAGCTAAATGTCTTCTGGTTATGAAATATCATCGCACTTGTGGTTTCTTTAGACCCGAATACTTCATACCACTAATGACAATGGCGACATTTTATATTCACCATGCAGCACATTTATTTTGTATATTTAGAATTGCCATTCTTTTCCTAGCTTTTATTATGATTCGCTCTCTCCATGCATGACAAGATAGTTAAATCGGATGTGTAAGGAATACACAAAAGAAAATATAATGTCTATATAGATCTGCATGATCCTTCCCACAAGAGAAAATAAATTGATGTGAGCTAATACTGAAAAGATGCTGATAAGAATAGGGATAATAAAACTATATGCACGCTACACTAACTGTGTATTAGATACGATTCCAAAATCAAGGCGAAGCAGACAGAATGCTAAATCCCAAAAGACAGCTTTAATATATTGGAACTTCAATCCTGTTTCCCGAATCAATTAAATAGAAAGCTAAACTTACATCAACACATTTTTCTAAAATTGAGGGCATTGCTTTTTGTTTGGAAACCGACTGCACTTTGGTAGACTCAAAATAAAATACAGTCTGGGCATTTATTGAAGTCAACCATTAGACTCCCCAGGGAAATAAATGCATCTTGAACAAAACAAGAAGTGTAATTAGGAGATTGTGTGCAACTGTTGTTTTTGAGAATTCTCACCTTGGCTAGTACTAGACAAATACAATTTCCGATTGACTATTTATTTTACTACTATTCCCAAGGAATTCATAAATATGACCGTGCTAATGATTTCCCACATCACAGTTTCTCGTAAACACTTCTGGAATTCTGGAGTAGACTCTCTTTGTTTATGCACAGTCAAATCAGGTTAGCATAAGAGAATGTTTTTACATAATAAATGTCCGTGCTTTGCATGGTAATAGAAATTTCCAGTATTTTCTGTCACACATTTGGTATTGTGTACATTATCTATTATTTGTAAAGTGTGTCTTTCCAGTTGGGTTTTCTATCTTGTACACATACTGGCTGCATTGGAGTATCCACATTATATATTTATGGAGTGAGGAAGTATATGTTACGCATGCAGCCTATTGAATACTGTATGGATTGCCCTACATATACGGAAACGTTCAGCAATGCAAATATAAACTAACAATACGGCCAACTGTGCACACCTTAGGATTTTTAGGTACAGGGATCGTCACACACAGTAAACGTGTGCTCCATTAGTTTTTGTTGTTCTACATGCCTGTGGAATATCAAATATGCTGAATCAGTTATAAAGAACTCGCTCTAGGATACCAAATGCCCAATCCAACGACTGGTGACAGCGAACAAAGCGATAGAAAATTATGCCTTCCCATTTTACTGATGTGTGCATACTTGAAAATGAATGTGCATAATTCTACAGTAATTTCTATTGGTTTCCTGCTAAATAATACAATATTGCACCGAGGGGTGATTTGAACCGAAACAGAAAACATCACTTTTATGGGTCATTTCTAAAATATTCGAAAGGTAGGTATAAGAATGCAAATGCATAGAGTTTCTCCTCGTAGGAAAAGAAAATTAAACCACGGAGAATGACATAAAGTAAGCTGCTCAATTCACTTACGCAAACTGAGTGTCACTTTTATGGTTTCCAAGTCCCATTGCAGACTTATAAATTAGACTTTCTTTCACTCCGAGAGAAAGAAAGTGGATGTAAGTAGTAGAAGAAAGTAGCAGCACTTGTACATTTTGCAGTCATGTTTATTTCAAAAATATATTAAAGTTCTGGGAAAGTTGTCTGCTTCAATTTAGAATAGTTCAAGACTTATAGTACAGCTAGATTTTAATCATAGTTTCAATCATTTTCATATCTCATAAATAAGAGTTGGTATCTTATTGCTGTCCAAGGACCGATACTACATTATTTATGTAGGAAATCATGAAATTATTGTTTTTGGAGGTAGTATTCATATACTAAGAGCAATAGGCACACCCGTGGACGCAGACAAAAATCGTATACATTACAGAGAACATTAATTGTTTGTCAGAGGAATTGTGGAATTGGGTAACATTACAGTGACTCAGTGACTTGTTACATTCGTATTAGTGGTCTGGTAAACAATATTAGGTTAATAAAATAAATTTTGCCGGAGGATCTTCCGCAGAGTCGCGCAAATTTTGACACATCCTAAAATATTGCACTACTACTGTAGCGAAAAGTAATTAAGGACATCCCAAGTCTAATACTAGCAGGAAAGTAGGGACCGTATCTAAAACTTTCCGCAAATAGAACTGTGTCCTACAAAGTTACCCATACATACGGATATGATACTTTCCCCTAAGCTTAGGTCATTACCTAAGTATTAAGTATTGATGCAACCACGGTGTGTGTATTACTTGTACATTAAACCATATTATTGGGTTAATGAGTACTAATATCAATTTACTTATATTGCACATGCCAAATGTCAATGTACAATGTATAATGAATGGTTTCCTATGAAAGTGGTTCACTAACTTCCTATTTCGGGTTTCCAAGTAGGGAAAAGGGAGTTGTTGGGTATATGGCAGAAATATCATGATGCCAAAAACCCCGGAAGGAAACGAAATCCAGTAGTATGCGTCCATATGGAATTTAATGTGCTATACGTTTATACTCTGAGTTTTGTATACGTAATACATGTATTAGAATCGTTTCCGTGTTCTACTAAGTTGGCCGTAAGTAGAATTTTTCGAGGAAAAGGGAAGGAAAACTAAGCGAAATGTTATATAACAGTAATCTGTCTTATATTTTTATGTACACTGGAGAACTATGTGTGAAATAAGAGAGTGCATCAAGAATTAGTAATATAAAACCTTTTAATGCACTTATGCATTGTTTCATCACAGGTCAGGAGTCAGGGTTCGTTCGAAATACCATATAGGAAGTTAGCTGTATGTAAGTTATGGCAACACTACCTTATATGAAGTGCTAATTTGTAAATGACAAAGTTCCTTCCCTTGCCCATACAAAATGCTGAAGTTGATTCAGAACAGACGTGGAAACTGTAAACCCAGCCTTTTTCACATAAGTTCAAGAACCTCTGATAATAAACCATTTCATCTGTAATCGAAGAAAAGGAAATCGAGAAAGAAAAGTGGAATGAGAAACTAGCTTGGGTTCCTTTTCAATCTTTC
>JABASH010003599.1:0-16062 GCA_019776445.1 Tomocerus maximus | reverse complement strand
GAATCCAAGATGTCGAGGGGTGGTACTAAGTCACCGAGCAAACAGAATCCAAGATGGCGGGGGTGGTACTAACTCCTGCCTCCCATTACTACTAATAGTAATGACAATGACACATCTACGTGTACACAACTATACGCACACACACCTTACTGTGTCCCTGCTTTTTATTTATTTTACAGATGACAGGACCAAAGCACTTGAAATTTATTGCTTCTATTTATTATTATATAATCTTCGTCAGCTATAGTTGATTATCGGGAATCTTCGTCAGCTATAGTTGATTATCGGGAATCTCGGAGCGAAGTATTCAGTGGACAGTGACAATTTTTAGCGAATTGGTGGTGTTTCTTAAATAGATTTTAGTTGGACATGTTCATAATAATGAGCCACTCCATAAAAGAATCACAAACAAATGCACACAGACTGTAGCTATACTGCATAGTAAAATAGAAAGTAATGGTAAATGGGAAGCCAACCAATTCTTCCGATAATAATGGCGTGAAATCACTAAAGTCTCTCTAAACTATTTACCTAACCCAATCTGTAGAAATTTTGATACGTAACTTGAAGGTAAACAATTTTCAAGTAAATAGTTGAAAATTAAGTTACTAATTAACCTTTCATCCTATCTCAATTAACCTATCTCTCTCCACTTTCACTATTTTCACCCAAGAAGTTTAAATTTAATTATTATTTTTAGAAATAATAGTATTGTATCACGAATAGTTTGGAACCGAAATTATATAAGTTGAGCCAAAATGGTACGTTGGACTGTTAATATTCGATAAAAGTGGATTCCAGAAATGGGTTAATGTACTACAAGTTGTCGTCGAAGGACATAGCCGTGGAGTATGTAATACGGCACACCAAACCCAGTCCTATATCCCTTGCCCTTCAAATATGATCAAATTGTGGACAATGAATGAATGACATGAATGAAAGAGTTTTTAAGTTGAAGATTCCAGGCGGGGTATGCTTTCTATGCTATCCTCCCATTCCCATTCATTAGGTAGCCCAAAGTGAAAGAACACAGTGAAAGGATATATTTTCGACCAACTCCTATATTCCTTAGTATTGTTAGTATACACCTACAATGGTCTATCTATTTAGCCTTAGTACCGATATATGCTATAATACATTTATACATACATACATATTATATCAATCTATACAGTGCACGAAGACTTAGACATTATGTAATACGGGTAGTAACAAAACAGATTTTCGGAGGGTTCTCCCAACTCATTGCCTCTCTGTTTTGTGAATCTAACTCTGTTACAATGCAACTATTTTAATTTGGGATCCATCCGAAATTTTAGCTGGGCCCAAGTATACTGACAGGAAAGAGTCTTGTGGTTTTGTTGCCCGTTTCAATTCCCCGAATATCTGAATGAGCTACGAAATGAAAGGAAAATGAAAGAAAGCAAACGGGAGTTAGTATATTGTACCTTGTTCTATATTCTATACGTTACGTACATGTCTAGTCAAGGTTCTACTTTTCTTATGTGGGCTGTTCTGAGTTGCTCCAACAGAGATCGACTTCATCGTTTTCGCAATCGCAGAAAATCCTTCGGTGCTACCTTATAATAGAGCCATATTAGAGAAAGTTCGGAGAAAGTATGCCGATACATTTGAGTGAGGCAAAAGAAAGAGACGCAATAAGCAAATATAATCATAACATATAATAGTTATATAGGTAAAGGGATTTTTTAAAACGCACAATGACTGATTTCAAAGGAATCGAACATATAATAAAAATATTTTCCCTGTAATCACTCCTTACATCGATGTCAACCTTTGTGAGAGAAGAATGGGAAAAATAATTAGCAGAAACTTTATAAAATTGCGCATGAGCATTCCCCCTAACTCGTCTTCAGAGAAAGGAAAGTCTCTTCCAAAACTTCTCCGAGCAGTTTCAATTGAAATTCAATGATTTCAAAGATATACAACAGATAAATATTTGTATTTTGTCGTGCATTATTAAATCATTCATTCAACCTAAAGAATATTATTCGTAGAGAAACACAATATCCTCATTTTGTTATAAAATGTCAAAAATTCATCTAAAGAATATTTTCTGGGAGTATCATTTCGTTTCTCTCTTTATTCACTTATGTATAAGTCCTACTTTTGTCGTTTATTCACTTACTTGTAAGTTGTACAGTGAACTGTCGAAAGTATTTGTCATTTACTTGGCAATTCTCTTTGAATTTTAAACATTTGATAATAATTGTAATCTGCAATCTTCTTTCTTAAAAACATTAAAAATTATCTATGGAGAATATTATCTTTATAATGTTCCCCATCCCAGTAAACTGCTTACCAGTACAGTATGACATTATGCAAAGTCATTTAGGGCTGTCGCCCAATTTTCAGGTTTCATGGAACACTTCAGGTTTATTGTAAGCTAAAGGGGATAAAAAGGGAGATCATACATGCAGAAAGAAGCTTATAATATATGTATACTCAAAGAAAATATATACTAGAAGGTATAAATAACGACATAAAATTACAAAGTTTAGTCCCTGTTTGGTACCTGAGTTACATAATAGGATATAGTTCAGAGTGTATTATCAAGTAATGACGCACGTCAATGTTATCACGCTTGTACGATTTATTATCATCCTGTAACTCACTACACTACACTAAATATGTACACAAAAGATAATTTTGTATCTTCCTGCAATCTCCCTGCCGAGAGTTCCATATTATGCTTGAATTCTCGTTAGTTGATTATGTATAGGATGTGGATGTGATACAATTTGGTGTAGAGGAAAGAGCCACTTTTCATTGTACAGAAATTCCTAACCAAACATAACCTGTAGTATATGCAGAGACCTATATATGGTACATAGATAAAACGTACTTACGCCAGTACAAATTGGATTACCGTCAACCGTACTGTGTGTTTAGGAATTCTTAGTATGATAATGTAATTTGCAAGGAGCTAAATTGATTATCAAGTTGAAATGTCAAATGTTATTTCAATTTAATCCAAATGTTTATAGAGAAAAACTCAGTAAGACTTGAAATACTTCCACTCGGAATTGGAAACGTCGAATTGCATCAATCTTGCTTTCTCATCGCTCGAGTTTTCTTTCCGAATCCTAATAGTTTTACTTTTCTTTCTGCTCTCCGAGTACTTTTTGGGTGAGCATTATTAATATAATAAAGTATAAATGTAAGATTCTCATTTGCGAACAAAAACAAGACTTAACAAGGTTTGTACTAGCTTGTCATTCTTCTGTTGTAATTTAACGCAATTATACCATATCTATGATAGCTTTCACATATAACAATGTACAGGAACACGCATTCGATGTTAAAAGTACAACTAGACAACTAGATATAAGTACCAGAGTATTATATCCTCAGAGCATACTGAAAAGTTTATCTTACTGAAAAGAACCATTGTAGATTGTAGAGAATAATCTAATTGTTTGTTTTGTGTGCTTCAACCTTTAAAGGAGAACTCTTGAACTTGAAACTTTCAAGAGAGATGACGTACTTCCAGAGATGGGTTTACAGTTTGCGAGACAATTGGATGACTAGATCTAGAGCTATATTCTTTCCTTTGAAATCATATGATATACCGTACGATCCAAAAGGTAGTTGACTTAATGTAAAGATAAATATTTAACTTTCGTAAACCTTTCATTGCTACTTTCACCAAAATTCGCAAAATCACAACTCGACAAAATTTTGGTCTGGTGAAAGTTAGGGAAATTGAAGTGCTGTCACTATTACTTACCTTTCGGATCGTACTGTAGATATACGCAATAGACATAGACACTAGACACATCAAAAAAATGTCCTTTCCAATTTATAAGGCAAATGCAATACAGTGAGATAACTACAGATAAAATATTCTCACTGCTTTCTGAAAATAAATAGTTGCCAGTACTCACTCAGTACAGATTTTTTTACATTGTTATTTACCTGCGGAAATGTGAATGATTTAAGATTGAAATTCCTCCTTAAATTCCTCGTATAGTAATTAGGGCTATTGGAGACATCAAATAATCAATGTTTCAATAGTTTCATGCAAAATTTCAGGCCACATTCTATTGATTGAAATCATTCATTACTACATGAACAAATGTTATTTTATTTGGTGAATTTTTCATTAAAAGCCAGACAGACTCATATGAACTGCCAGTTCATATGCTAGTTGCTAGTCATAGTTCAGAACTGCGCTACACTCATTTATACTGGAGTCAAAAGGGAGAAGAGAATCGAATAGGTATCCAAACACAACAGAATAAATAATTCCGTATTCACCTGCTCACTTACAAATAAGTAGCACAATTAAATCGTATTTAAACTTTCATTTAGTTGGGCAACTGTGCTATATAACTAAGATAAGTGGGTGGGTATAACCGACATAATTATAAACAGCAGTTATATATATTATAAAATTATAAACAATTATAAGCAGCAATTATAAACAGTATTCAGTGAAAGCAGTACCCAATGGCCAAGGTTTAGGTGTAGTAAGTATAAGAATAGGCACCTTAAACACTTGTGGGTGCATATGCACAAAATGGCTCAAGTATTCTGGTTCCTGCTGCGTCCCAAAAGCGTCAAACTAGCATAACCTACCTACCTTCTACCTACCTAATTTCTGGAGATCATGAAAGTGATGTAATTCTTTACATAGAAAAAAATGGATCATAAAGATAATATGTTAGTTCGGCTTAATTGACCTATCAAAATATTTCAAACATCCTGTTTTCCATCATTTTCTACTTTTCTAACCAGTTATTTCATCCAGTTAATAATATCCGTATTTACACAATATTGTGCATATTTATCTAAATATCTGGATGATCTGCAGTATTCCACAAGTACTCAACTACTCCTATTCTCATGTCTTATGCTCATGAAAAATATTTTTTCTAATTAACTATTGTTCGGTTACTGCACTGCTGCTCTGTATTTGAACACATATTGGATTTCTGGGATATATATCAATAATGTATGTATTATTATAAGTATTAGAAGAGCTAGTGCAATGAGATAAGGAGAAAAGTTCAAAGGTTATAGAAACTATTACGCTTGCAGTATCCGACTAAATTGAGTCGAGGCAAGAAGAGAAGACAGTTATTTTATTGCATGAGACGCTACAAGTGCTATGCTTATGCTGGTTCTGCTCATGGATAAGCTAGCTGGAGCTGAAAGGCAAAATAGTCAAAGAAATTGTGTAAATGTGTATTTGCTTAAAAGGGAATACACCGATGTGCAAATAGTACACTAGTGTGATGCACAGTAGATTGCAGATATCTTGGTACTAAGGATCAAAGTGAGGAGAAAGCAGAATGTAGAGGATATTTTTAATACTAGCAGCTATCTATGCTTATCTAAATCTAGATACAGGTGCTGCAGATATATTCATAATATGTCTACATATTCTCTGTATGTTAAGTAGGTACCTGTTTCAAATAATAAGTATAAGCATGTATAAGTATAATGGCTGGATATAATATACACATAATGTCACGTAATACAATATGAAGATATATTTAATATCCGACCAAGACCCACTAGATAGACGTCCACCGAATTTCCCGCAGTAGTAATTTCGGCCGTGAAAGTTACAAATTATCAAATGCAAAAGGTGTTTGCACAGCTCTGGCTTCAGCTTTCACGTGAAAAACTTTACACTCCTATTACCGAATCAAATCCGAAAAGCCCGATTCCTATTCGGGAGGTATAGCTTTGACTCACCCAACCAATCTCATCTGCTCAGTGCACTGGAGAGAATCTAGCTCGTAGTTCCGACATTGTACAAGAGTATTACTGCAATATTTGTGAGGGGTACCTGTCTCTATGCAGCTAGACAAAGAGAAAGCAGCTTTCTTTAGTACCCAAACTTTCTTCGATACGCACATTTATTTCGCTGAGCTAAGCTTGTCTACTCAAATTATCTAATCCTCTCTCTTTATAAACATTAACCCTAGCACATATTTGATGTGCACCCATTTAAAGAAAGCAAGCATCCCATTGAGAACCCCGAAGTTTAAAAATCTGCAACAAATCAGCTTTTACTTATTTAGGCTTTGTCTATGGAGTCGGTCGGTGTTATGAAATATGTGACCACAAAAGAGGCCATGTTAATCGAATACATAGGTTTCAAATCTTAGGTTTACTAGGGTTAAACAAAACTAGAAACAACTTTGCCCGGAAACGAATCTCAATATCGCCATATCACACTTAAACATGTTAAATATTATTGTCCATCTCTTGCAGAATGTAATAAGGCTTGGCTTGTATAACTGTATATAAGCATGCTTACTATAAATGCCTCTTCTATTAATATAATTTAATGTTCTTAAGGAAAAACTTTCTCTGGGAGAGAAAGTAGAATGTGATAACAAAGAAGTATGGATAACACAATGCATCTAATTACGTCTTCTAGGTCAATTTACCTTTTCCCCAATCTCAATGAATGCGATAAATCTTATAATGTTTCTTCAACCAATAATACAATTTATTCTAATTAGATCCATAAAACCTTGAACATATCGTAGATAAAAAATGGCGAAATATGGATAATATCAAGGAGTCTTATCTAATCTTATCTAATCTATAGAGGAGAGGAAATTTGGATAATATGAAATATTTTACGCTAATACGCAATACTCCAAAAATCAAGGTAATTAGTTTAGAAGGATATGTAGAGTTGATTTCCGTATGTCGTGTGAAAATATTCAGTGTACACATGTAGTATAGTAGCAAATACTTCATCCGTTAAAAATATTTACTTCATTTTATATCATCCTCTGCATATGACTTGATAACTGATGATCGATTCATGATATGCAGTGAAAGTTACTTGTACTTCTTAACACAATGCGGTAGCATTATGAATGAGTATAGCTCTGAAGAAATACCTCCAGCTCCAGCCTCCAACTCCATCCTCTTTAACGTCAAAAAAATTCTCCGCTTGGAATGGGGTAGGGAGAACACGACAGTATACGCAGGCGCTATAGTTTTACATATTTCAACACCTCTCTCTCTAGCACACTGCTGTTGCATGCATTGTGGTAGGTTTACGCTAGTACGGCTAGTATAATATATCAGTATACTGTGCTCGCCGGACTAAAAACTAAATATCATTGACATTTACTGAAGGTCGGATGTCAGAACCAAATCAAATCTCAATCCTATACATATAGTATAGTTGAAGAAAATGTAATTGTTGATGTATGTGATCTATGCTTATACTGATCTTATACCATATCTAAGACGTAAAGTTCGAACGCTTATTGGAAGAACAGATTTTAGGAGGATGCAAGGTATACATACAAGTAAGTAAGTCATAAAATTAATGGAAATATTCTATATACTTTTTGAATGTATGTATAATATTCTGCTCTTTAATAGAGAGTTCAAAATTGAAGTTAATTTGACATTGGGAAGAACATAAATTCCGTAGAAAAGAAATGTTCAGCTTAAAAGGTGGGATAGGATGGGCCGGATGGGCGAGGTACCTGTCTCTATTGTTAGCACAATAAACACAATTACTACTTTTGTCCAGAATCCTTGTTTGAAAGCACTTGGTAATTGCAAGACAAACAATCTGTTAAATAACGTTGATTAAAGTAGCAAATAATGGAAATACTGCAAGACATAATACAGGCTTGAAGCAGACTCCAGGCACTCCAGAGCAAGCAGAGGTAGCATAGAATGCATGGAAAACCCAAGGTCATTCTAATCCTAATCACGCTTTTACGTATAGTACGTTTGTTTTGTTTTGTCGTTTGCTGGAGAATAGTAGGTACTCCAGTTTCACTCGATTTGACTCGATGCATGCACTCCGTACCTGTACCTTATTTATTTTGTACCAAGTTTTCTCCAGCTATACTGAACTTGAAGGCCGACGCTACTACGGACTTTTACTGGAGAAATCATCTTAGTTCGATGTTGTAGAGGCCAAATTCCAGCAAGGACACGGGAAGGGAAGCAAAATATTTCTCTCGTCTCGTGAGGTGAGTGAAGTTGATGATTTCCAGTTGCACTGTTTTGTATGGGTTGCTTCACCAAGACACTCTACTCCAGTTTCAGACGAACACATCAGTCGTAGCACGGACTTGATCTTCGCAAGAACTATTCCTTCTACTGTGCAAATATCTTCTTTTTGGGTACAACTTTTCACTACTTCCTGTCTCTCCCTTCAATTCTCTTCGTTTTCTCATAACACATTTGTATATATGGCAGTCAAAATGAAAAGTTAGCACATAAAACAAGATAGTTCATTATAAACTGCCAATTTTCACAATTTTGTCACATTCTCTACTAACTTTTGTAAAAAAAATTACGCTATGTATTTTATTATTGTTTTCTCCTAATTTGTCCTATTCATCAGTGTACTTAACATTGCATTTTCCAACTTCTTGCATTTAATTTTGTTAACACTTGTAATCTTCATTTTAATGCACAATGTTTCATACCAATTTACTCTAGTAAATCTAGAAATACTGAACAAATATTTAATAAGTATTTATATCCCATTTTGCGCACAACAATTTGATTTGTTTTTAACAATGACTAAGTTAATATATAGACCGTGGGTCACAACTACGTAGCCACTGGTGTTGGGCAAGTGTCCTAATAATTTTTGCATCCAAGATACTATGAAGTCGACGTTGACATTGCTTTGTGACACAAATTGTGACATTGAAAAATATGATTCTTCTGGTGACTGCATCAGTCATCTAATATTTTACTTGGGCGAAAAAGGAAACCTGTGACACTGATTAGTCAGTATGTACTTTTTTAAATTAATTATAAATACTTTTGATTGCCTTATTGATATTATTTTACAAATAATGATAATTCAGTAAATCCATTTTTATTGCTATATATTTGCGTGTTTTAATGTTCAACAGCTTGGATCACCCAGGAAAACTACTTACAAACGGAATTTTTCTTTCAGAAACGACAAGTACGAAGTTTAGTATACGAAAAAGTTATTAAATAGCTGTCAATGGGAGGCTAACATGGTTTAATAATAAATTAGCTATGCCACTTTATACCGACTGAATACCAAGGGAGTGCTACCGAAAAATCAAGGTCAAGGTAAACAAATGTAGATACCTATTATTCCTACTTATACTTGCTTTAATGTGTAATAATATAATAAATACCAATCCAATTATCGAAATGTGTTTCTTCTTTTTGTTTTAGGTAGATACAAAAGAAGTTTTGAAAGAACAAGAATATGTAGCAAGATTTTTTGCACCTGCTTACTATATACTTACTACCTGCTGACAAAAAGCAACATTCTTACCAATTTGTTCAAGGGTCAAGACAAATGCACATCTTTTCAAGAGAAAACTGACATTTTTAAGAGATTTATAAATACTACGCTGATCGTTTTTAAATTAGTACAGTATAGTGTGTTAGAAGAAAGGCAAAAATTTGACGATTTATTATTCTTCGTACACAGGGACCATTATATTTTGATTGTCATTCATTCAATTTTATATATTTGAAATTTTGCTTCAACCTTTACATTTTTACAATGGCTTTGCAAAATTTGCACGAAATGATCCGAAATCTTTCCTCGTACATCAAAGTGAGTCTCCCCAAATTAAAAACAATATTTTATTTATAAGAGAGGAAGATATTGAAGATTTGTTGTGTTTGTGTTATAGAGTTTAGAGGTACTGTGTGAAAGCGGCTTAAGGTTGTCAAAAAACTTTGAACGTTTACTGTCACCCGGTCCAGGAATTTTGGGAGGCTGCTCGTCTTCATCGTCATCTAATTTGGATAGTGATCTGCTCACACAGTCGGTTGCAACTTGGGAGCTGGCTCAAAAAGTTGCATCGGCTGATACTAACACACTCATTTCTGAACTATTACCCCTCCTCCAGGAAACCGTCCAGAATGTGATGAAAGACCCAGCCACCTTCCATTCTTCAAACACTTATGAAGTAAATGCATGATAAATGTTTACAAAGTTTCATTGCTGTAATATGTGCAAAGAATGCTGATACTAATGCTAAATGGGTTACATTTAAGGTCTTTCGCTCTTGTTTCTCAGCCTTCTTTCAAATTCAATGGCGATTTTGTTCACTATATATTCAATGCACATCTTCTCAAGGAGGCAGTTTGTTTCCTCCCCCTCATGGAATCTTTCCGCGAAGTCCAGACTCTCATTTGGCACGTTCTCCAACTTCAGCCTCTTTTAGCTCATCTTCAGATCGTCGAGAGAGTACAGAAAGTTGTATGAGCAGCTTTAGTTTGCCTAGGAGTAGCATATCCGGTTTATCTGCTTTATCTTCTCGAAGTTCTTCTCCATCTCCTCAAGTCCACCATACACATCACTATGGTCATCACAGTAGATCTAGAAATTCCAGGTAGGTTCTAAGAATAAAAGTTATTTGCTCTTGTAAAACAATATGGAATTTAATTATTGCTTTTATTTGTGCAGTCCTTCTGTCAAGTTTACCCCTTCTCAACCGCCATCCCCGTTGCTCCCATATGGAGATGGATCGTATCCTTACCTATTTAGGAGGTGGTCAGCTTGTACTCAGAATTACAACAATACAAGCAGTATTAGTAGTGGCCCTAGCACAAGTAGCAATCTTACAGGACTTGGGAGTTTTGGTTCCATTTCCAGTGCAAGCGGTGGAAATGGCGGAAATCCTGGATTTACTCCGTTGTGCTTTAGTAGTCGAAGATGGTCCGTACCGGCATCTTCCAGCCACAATCAGCAAGGAAGTAGCACTGGTAAATATTTTATTATGTGTTGTTTCGATGTTGTAAATAATAGATTATTTTCTTGACTTAATGGTGTATGTTTTATGCGATATGTTTTAGATGGAACTCGAAAATCGGATGCAAGTGACCCTTTTGACTTTGGATTGCTGGATGCTATAAATTTATTGTCAACTAAACCACAAACACCTCCTACCCTCAAAGATTTACCACTGGACGAGGATGGAAATGAATATGGCGAAACAGAACAAACTACTTCATTATGGCCTCCGTCGGAAACAATGCCAGGTTGCGAAAGAAATACTGAAATAATACCTTGATTAGCTGTATTTACTTCTCATAAAATTTGCTCTAAAGTTATAATTGGTTTGCGTGGTATTTACTAATTTTAAATATCCTTGTCTCCAGGTGTTGTACTAACTACCTGCGGTTCCGATTCGGAGTCACTTCTAACACTGGAAGGTCTACAGAGATCTAGTCATCAGTCTCTTCGAGTCCCGTTTGCAACACCAATAGAAACTCCTACTACAAGTCAAACAGTCACTGCAAGTATTATGACGTCTCCATCTCAAGGTCAAATAAATTCAGGGGAGTATTCTTTGTTTGGAAATCTTCCGAATCCCAGTCAAAGTTCTCCACCAATACAAAAGAAACCACCGACGCAGCAACTGGAACCTCCTCAGTCGTTTTAAGTAGTATACGACCGACATTTGCAATAATTTAGTATAAAAAATTGCGTGTAGTCAATGTAAGTCTGTATGCAATGCATTTTTGCAGCTACATAATGAACACCGTAGTGGGATATTATGGTTTTCGTTATGGAGGAAAGGAAAAAAGATGAAGATAACAAGTGATGATAATCATTTCTGGTCAGTAACCAATTATGGGCGGGTACACCAACTGTTTACCCGCATAACCATGTTACAGATTTACAGTTATTTCGTATCAATTATAGAAATATAATGTAGACAAAAACGAAGAATAGGCTTAGGTGTCGTAGAATAGAGAGCTGTTGTAAGATGTTTCATTTTCATCTAGAAAAGTCACAGTCAAAAAGTTTTTACGATGCGTTGTGACTTTGTAAATTACATTTGTATTGTAAGTGGTACTGTGCTGTGCAGACATGTTAGGTAAATAAGTACCTAGGTAGAATTCAAACTACAAACATTAAGTGTAGAAATGTGTCTAGTTTAGTATGAATAGGCGAGAAACCTAATTCATGCAATGAAATGTGTCAGTGACACAAAAGCTAATATATATACCTATTTACCTATAAGTGTTATATTTATGTCTTTATTTGTTTAACTATTACAATCAGTAGAGAGTACCATAAAGCAAACGAAATAGGAACGGGTTTCCCAAGTTGATCTTGAATAAACGAATATTTTTCATATATCACTAGTAATTATGAAAAATCGCATTCGAAAATAGATCGGTTCGATCGGTATTGACTATCGATCGAACAAACTTACATACATACGTACAATTAAATGCATACTGAACCATTACATTACTAATTTACTATATGAAACACGTAGGAATTATAAGTAAATTGTTACGCAATTTCAATTTCTATTTAAGTCTTTTACATTTAAAATTTACATACCTCTGCTCAAAGTTGTTTTTGTATGTGTTCACTTGCATCGGAGAATATTACACGCATTTACGGAAGAGTGAGCAAGGTATTATATAATACATAATGTTATTTTTGAGTCAAAAAAGTTTCCAATACCCTTTCATACGATTAAACTAAACGCTTAAATCAGTTACCTTCTATATAGTTACCAAACGAAAATACGGTAGTAATAACTATATTCTTCTTTGGATGTATAAAAAAACTTTATTTATCATCTTAAAAAACCATTGAATTGTCGCAATTGATAAGTAGAGACCACAAAGTATAGATATTCCTATCTTTGTTTCCCTTTATTTTCGATTCAATGTAATAATGGTGCCAAAATTAGTTTTAATGGATTAAAACAATTATTAAAAATAAATCTACAGTTTGTTAGTGCAGAAAAAGATTGAGATTTTTGATCTTCATAATAATCTCCCAATATTAACTGTTATATAATGTTTAAAAAAGCAAATGAATAAGTTCAAAGGCTTTTTCGTGAAATTACTAAATTATTATATAATAATATATGTTTTCTATGACATAACTCATAATTAAGGAGGTTGCGACATAACGTATTATTGTTATACATAAAAGTACTGTATTTAACCGTAGGGAAAATTCTGTTGATTTGGATATTAAATTAGAACACAATGACTATGACTAATGGTGAAAGAGTATTCGCTAATATCATATGATTGTTTTGACTGCCTTGTCATAATAGTTCGTTTATTGTTCGTAAAATGCAACCCACCTTTACAATTGCAAATTGAAATACCATTAACGCACGCTGGAAGAACAGATATTTTATTTAAGCTATTAATTCGGTTCGTATACGTATATTGTAGAATTACAAATAAATATTTGTCGTGATCGTAGTCGTGTACGATGTCCTTCTGTACTTTTATGTGTGCAAAACTTAAGTAATTGTCGAATAGTTGAAAGGAGTCAACATAATTTGTTTAGCGCTAAAGCAAAAGCGCTAGAGGGATATTAATTATTCCTCTTAGTATGACTAACATAGATTAGGGAGTCAAATGAGACAACTATGCAGCATGACAAGAAAGTGAATTTACACAGTGCTTTCTCTATTCTTATGATAACTCTATGTAAAACTTTCATCGACCTTTCACCGGTACTTTCATTGGAATTTTAAACAACCCGAACGAGATTTTTGTGGGTCAATGGAAGTTAGGAAAAATTGTATATGGAGGTTAACGTAAAGAAGAGAAAGTACTATAGTCATTTTTAGTCATACTGCTGCAAAATAATCTAGTATAAATGCTAATTGTACAAATAAAAGAAATTCTGAATGTGATGTTGAATGGCCATAGTTGCTATCTAGTGAATTAATTTATGTCCTGTCTAATATTTATTAGTCAAATAATCTTTCAAAGTATACAAATAATATGCCGTTAGGGTTGTTATTCAGTACTATTTACTATTTACAAGATTGTAGTGTACTATTTAAAGCACCTTGTGTATTTAATGTGAAATGGATAGGTTTAGTGACTATCTAGTACCTACGTTATTGATATTACGGCAAGACATAGCTTGTAACGTAAGTTGTGGTTTTTTGTGTCTAAATTGAAGACTCTTTAGAGATGCCTTACAAATAGGTACCCACAGTATTCAGTCACCCAGTCTACTATTCTTTCAATGGTGTTAATAGTTTTTTACCTTAAAATTCATATTGTAAAATTCAAAACTTTGGTATTCGATGATCAATGAATCAGATTCAATCCCCCTAAAGCTTTTAAAATTCCTGATCTTATCATTCTAATTAGTATGTATATGATCTTCTATATTCCTTGTCATTAGCTGGTTGCTAATACCTGTTGTGTGTGAAATGAATAAATCACCTTATCCAAGACGAGCTACAAATCTTTTTTATTACTTTTTTAGTCAAACATACCCAATTTATAAATACATCTTTCACATAACATTTCTATTGTATTATATTACGGGTTAAAGTTATAGTAGATTGGCACATAATCTTGATTGTGCAGCTATTCTGTCTATGCCTAGTTAATATACTAAGATTTGATTTGAGGTTGAGATAAGCTGCCTGTTAAAGTTAAAATCATTGACATTTCATCACTTTCACCATCTTCTGTGTTCCTCTAAATTCCAAATGTTTCACAACGACACTACAGCCTGAGAGAAGGAGGTGGTAGCTCAAAGCGGTATTATTGCTTTCAACGTGGATCGTAGTAGATGAATATCTGTTGAATAATTTTTCGTCCTAATTAAGTTTGTCGCTAAGTACATGCACAATTACAGAAATCTCATCTCGTGATAAGGGATTTGTTAATTTACCGAACCTGGTGGTGGATAGTGGGTCAGTCCTGATATTATCAAAATTAACTAGGTTGCTAGTTGACAAGTCCTTTATTCTCATAAATCGTAAGACAGGAATTTTTCTCAGAAATATAATATCGAATATGTGGTGCCAGCATCTTATCACTTATGTACCAGTATCTTATTCAATTTATATCATGTTCGATTAAATAGTTAAAAGGTTATAACTATGCATATGTTCTAGGCCAGGTTTTCCGGTGGATTGCATGGGTCAAGGAGTTAAGTAACGAACAAGAATGCAAGATACTAAAGATTCAACGGTTCCGTACGTATCCTGTACAGAATGTAGCAAACCCATATTGTCCTCAGATATTTTTGTAAAGAAACTACGCAAAACATTTTGTTCGTAAGTCAAACTTTTGTCTCAGCTTTCCTTATTTTATAAATTATGTTCCATTTCTGTGGAAAGAAAATGTATGAATTTGTTTAAAATTAACAGAGAATAGCTTATATAGTTGGCAATGTAATTGTGAGTATGAGTAATAGAATTTTTTTGGTTTTAAGGGATTGCTGGATTCATCATTGTAACTTTCGATTTCGCAAGAGAATATTTGAACTGGGAAAACCAGATAAAGGTTCCAATACCAATTTGTTACTGGCACCGACAGAGACAGTCCTGATTTACTACGATGGCTCACCATCTTCTGTAGCCCTTATCAATTTACTTCGTGATGCAGTTCATTCCTCGGCAACTAAAGACAATATACCTCAAAGAAATCTCCCCTTTCCTTTCAATTTCATAATTTTTCTTATATTGGGTAAGAATTTTACCTATTATCATTCATACCAGCGTATTGGTACTTTGTAACATGAATTATTAACATTTCAACTCTGGTCTAAATTCTAAATGCAACTATTAAGTAATATAATGATGTTTATAGAAAGTGACGATATTGGTGGCTCCGGAACAGAAAAGCGGCAGAAAATACATCTGGTAGATCTTTTAAAATGGCTGCAAATGTCCGAGCAAACGCATAATGTTGTTGTACCCTTATTTGCCTCGAGTATTGAGTTGTGTTTTAGAAATCTGAACAATGTGAAAAACAATGGGATTAAACAAATAGTGGCAGATAATAATATTTCTCTTCAAAATACTTCAAAAACGGAAACTCAACCCGGGATCGACACAATCAGTATAAATGATTTATCCTTACCATTTCACCAAACCTTAAATGTACAACTTAATTCTGTTCTCGGCAGTATGAAAACAAAGACCTCGCAAAAGGATCTTGTTAACATTATGAAGTAAGTTGATTTGTACGGATGATTGTATGTATATGTTACAGTTTGTATTGAAACTTGGTTTGTTCTAAAACACACCGGTTTGTTTGAAAACTCATGATTTTCAAATGCATACCAAA
>JABASH010003598.1:0-16065 GCA_019776445.1 Tomocerus maximus | reverse complement strand
ATTCTCATGAATTGTCCTTTTGTTCTTATAGCCAAAGTTTTTTTGTGACCGAACTTACATCAAATTGGATTGGATTTGATGCGGATTCCTGGAAAGCTGGAGCATGGCTACCACCTTCGTTTCCTTCCCTCAGTTACCAAAACCAAGATATCTTAGCTTATTGAACTGACTCAGTTTTTGGCTCTTCCCATATGTACGCTCTACTTTTACACCAATGTATGGAATCTGTTCATACATACTATAAGAGATAAATGACAGCTCACAGTTTTCTTCCTTTGCACAACTCTTCAGATTTCATTTCAGCCCAGTTAGCCACTCCAAAAGACCCAAAAACACAAATTTTTTTTGTTGCTGCACATGCATGCAAAAGTGTTGGTATAGTATATGTAACCACTCTTTTTGATAGAATCTCGATCTACATATTTCGTTATGCTAAGCAATTCATGTTCAACGAAAGCCAAAAAAGCACAGATGATTATAACATAGCGAAACTATTTATATATCCTTAGAACCCTAACCTTTCTCCTTTTAGTCTTATCTACTTTGCGAATTTGTTGCTGACAACACTTGTCGTGTCCTCTTCTATTTACAATTTGCATCTAAGCAAATGTATATTATACATCTGTGCACATGTTTGTGTGGGTTGGCCGGGTATGTTTTGAACAGTGACATTTTATCATTAAAAATGTTTGCATCACAACATCCCATAATATTGCCGCATTGCATATTATGATTGTACTTCGAATTTGTTATGTAATGCAGTTCACCAGCGAGAATTTCATTGTGAACATATATTATGTAAGTATAGTTATCTGTATGTATGTTACATCACTCTCTGCACTGCTATATAGTTCCATTATTGTGTAAATGTAATACATTTCGTGTTCACGTTCACTGCAATGCAAACATAATGTATAAAAACATGTACTGGTTATGTGGATATTTGATTTTCTCGTGGAATTTATGGTTTTTTTCAGCTTTCCTATGACAGCCCTCAGAGAGATAGATAAAATAACACGGGCATGGGTTCTGTTCTTTTGACAAAGTCGCTATCCCTCTCGAAAAGGTTGTGCTAGCTTCCTTGCCAAAGCAAAGCATAGTTATAATGTATATTGTGTACTGGCTTGGGAATAACTGTTCTGTGGAATAGCACAGACTAGAGTTGTGACTATCAGCATCCCAATTCCAGTTGACAACTCATCCCCATCCTACTGACATCCCTGTCCGTACCCGTGTCACAATCTCAAACCGGGGAGAAAGGAGGAGAAAAACTCTTCTTTAGCTCTATAGTATGACTATATGCTCTTATGGTAGCATTACATGATAGATAAATTATATGTAACATTTTATAAGGTATGATATATAATCCTTTATGCACTATTACACCGCAATGTAATTCGTACATTATAATATGCAGCTTTCTTCCTATTTTGTAATTCTAAATTCGAAGAAGTACCCAATGCAGTTTTAGGAAAACCGTTAGCATTACCTAGTTGTCGAAATTCCCTTCGCTCTATATAATTCTGTATATAAAATTAGGCACATTGGCTCTTCTCCTTTTGTTCTTAAAACAAGTGAACAGCCAAGTCTTGAGATAAATGGCAACCGACCCACTCTTTGTCGGGAGATTGTTATTAGGCAAAGTAGTACACAGGGCAGGAATATACATTTTATATGTATGATTATAATACTCACTAGGTACTAGTAAAATACTTCAGGCTCTCCCTACTATAAGATATTTCCTGCAGTACAAAAACAAAATCACTTGCATAACTGTACTTGAAAGTGCTCTTTACTTTCTCCGCGTTGTATAAGTTGGTGTACTCCGTCAGCCGACGATGGCCTTGCCTTGCTACGTGTGACTTTCTTGGCAACCCTTCCTTCTACTTCTGCGAATTACATTATGTATAATAAGTAATGCCTAAAGATGCTAGACTAGAAAGATGCAACTCCAAAGGATGCGACGCGAGTGCATAATTGAGCTAAATTATGCACTGCATACTGCATACATTATAAAAGACATGGGGCAGCATCCAATTATCTTCTCAAAAGGATTTTGCTTTCACTCCATTTTAGGCTCTGTCTTAGTGTTTCTTCTCTACAGTGTATAGCATACATCTAAGAAGTTTATGTCACATATAATATGCGCATTTCTTGTTAGATAATGTATATGTGCATTAACGATGTATGCACACAATCTAATAAGAAGGAACTGCCTACCATCTTACCATAATAAACAAACTGATTTTGCACACTTCTTGTCAACACTGAATATATTTCAGACTGGATTTATCTAAATGGACCATAAATATGGCGTCAATATATCTTCGCAAAAATCCTTTTAACTAACTTGTGAGTATTTGAAACGAGGAAATAATGATGTAATAGTCCAACTTACATGTATAATGAGGATTTTATGAATTTTATCTTACATAATTTCCTCAAAATATTTTCCTCAGACCGTTTTTTGCAATTTGATAAACTTTGATCTGTAGGGAATAAAGAAGTTCATTTAACAATCACGGAGCGCTGTGATGTTTTGTTTTTTGTGGGACTTTATCTGGAAAATAGGATGCAAAAGTTCAAAAAGTCGCATTTTCCGCATGTACCTACGATGTAGAACTACGTAGTAGCTTAAGACCTCTATTTAAAGCAATCAAAGAAGCCATTCAGTGGATTTCGGCTGATCTGACCGCTGCTATAAACTGTGTAAAGTTGAGAATAACAACTTCCCAACACTACTGGTTGCTGTAATTGTACAGCACGGTGTGATCGGCTGGATTGAATAGTAAACGTTTATGACTTAATGGGAAATTAATGCAGCGTTTGCTTTTCAATGAACTTCTTTGGGCCACCGAGCCACGAAAACAAAAACACTAACCACACGAAAGTACACCACGTGAAAGTCAAATGAACTGATTGAGAATTCCTTCCTTGTTTACACGAATAGAAATTACACGTGGTAGCTTTTGTGTATGTGATAAACCATTACTACACTACTACAATACTGCCAATGGCTATGTAACCATGTGTTTTTTATTGTTTCAGAGAGACGGTGTATGAAGAGAGCTCGCGGCGGCTGTTATCTACTTCTACACAGGTAACTAAGATTTGTGTAACTCTTTATCTGTTGTGAGTGCGTATAGCAGTATCTACATACATGTTATAATTTGCTGTACACGCTCCATATATATGTATAAAAGAGAATCGGTGGTGTATACTAAATCTTTAGTCTAAGATGTAATTTAGTAGTCGCGTAGCTATAATAGTTATTAGGCACTTCTAATTTCCTCCAGCAAAGTTTGAACAGCAGTAGGGCATGCATGCAAGTCAAGTACGCAGTTAAAAGTTCTGATATCCAAAGAAAATCTATGTACGCAACAGAATCACATTAAGGCAAGCTTTTGATATAAATCTTTAGCTGTAACTATGCATGCTATCAAAATGGTGAGTATTAAAGTAGTGTGTGTGCAATAGGAAAAGAAAATATTATGAATTATGCTCTCCTCGCCTCATTTTTCTTTTGGAGAGCAGTTCCAAAGCAGGACACAGAGAGGTAACTCGTCCATTTAGCTAGTTTTTGTTGTGGTTTGTTGAGAGACAGCAATGCCAAAGCGCAGTCAAAAGAAAGAGTATATAATGTATTTACCTTTGGGTTTTAAAGCATTGTAATCGTATTTTAGAAATAGTAAGAATGAATAGGCATGCTTAAGACAGAGAAGTGAGATGAGTACTAATAAAACAGTTCCCTTTCCACGTAGAGAGATTTGAAAGGGAGATAATGAATGTGAAAGACAGCACAAAGCAAAAAGTACACGTTGAACAAATGGCATATTGTATTAATAAAGACAGACAGATAAATAACTTACCCACAGATAGAAGTCGACTTGTTCAGTTAAGGCAGGTAGGTATTTGTACACATAGCTCAAGTTAAACTGATATCTTGTAAATAAGTAATGCTACGTGTCATATCATGTCAGACAGCTATGAATTTCCTGTTTATATATCTCTATCTCTACAACTCAGCTGTCAAACCATATTAGAGTGTGGGAAAGAAAGAATACCTTTTTGTGTAGTTATGTTTATGGGTTGTAGTTAGCTACCCACTTATCAATTGCCATACAAATATAGATGTACAAAGGTATAAATGAGAAATTGACTTACCGGCAACACGAGCACTATCCAGTCTCCAACAGAGCAGACCAAAAGTCAGGAGTAGTTTACACCAGATTTTTCTTTGGAATAAAGACTTCATTTTTGTACAGAGGTAAATAAGCAATTAGGCGGGTGATCAGAGAACAGGCTGATATATACTATGTAGGTGGCAACAGCAACACTTAGCGTTAGTCACTCACTCAGACGTATCAGATCTCACTGTAGTATATGGATGGGTTGATGTGATGACAGCCCAGAGTCATATAAACATCTACTTATAGTTTGCTACTTATAGCTGACGGATGCATGTGAGGTGGATGTGTTTGTATTCTTTGCTACAGTTGCTTAGGTTGGTGGTGATGAAGCTGACGAGGGAAAGTTAGCGTTGGTTGATGTTATGTGGAGTGACACCTTTTAAAATCTATGGGCTTTCCCTCTTGTAGCTTTCTCTTCAGAGTAGCGTTTTAAGTGTGATGAAAACTTTGTGAAAGTCTCAGTGAGTCTACGTGGATAGATTCAAGAGTGAACTGAATTGAACTGAGAGCTCAAGTGTAGAGCGAGTGTTGAGCCGGAGTCGAGATTGCAATGATAATAATATAAAATCGATGCACTTTGGATGGAAGGAAGGAAGAAGACGAAAGAGCACCTTCCTTTCCTGCTCCTCTACTATTTATATGTCTATACAGTATTTATACTTCAGTATTATGACACAACACCAACAAATACAGTAGTGCACCGTATGAAACAACGGAAAGGCATATAAGTACACAGTTCAATTCAACTTGCAACTAGATCCGTTTTTCTGCCTTCCCCGTTTCACTTTATTTGACTTTAGTAGCTGTCTTGACTTGTCTTCTGTCTCTTTATATGTACCAAGTTCACGCTACGACTTCTTCCTCGCACAACAGGGCAGTGTTAAGTTAACCTGACCTGAACTTAACTTCTTACTAATGTTACAAATCACAATTCTTATACAATTGTTTTCTTTTGTATCTACTAAATACTAGAACACCTCCTCCTCTTGGCGTTATGAGGACACGACAGGTGAGCTATGTAATTTCAATCAGTTCACACTTGTGTTTTTATGAATTAACAGTCAAGGAAGACGGTGGGGATACTAATAGGATGGTAGTGAGTGCATTAGAGCAGGACACAATAGAATACTTAGGTTACGTATGAGAATGGTTATATAGCACTCTACGTAAGTAAGAACGTGTCTTGATTGCTCGTTGATCTTCTTTTCCTCGTTTTTAGCAATTGCAGACGAGTAGACGAGTGAGCTGGTCTGAGAGAGAAGTAGTAGTAGGAGTGAGCGATGCCAGAACGTGGTTATGACTGACTTGAGGATAGGACACGATACATACTAGGAACGAACCCAACTTACAGACACAGAGCAAGGCAAAGCAAAAGAGTACGGCCAACTCTTCTGAACTTGGAGTTGGAAGCACATTGAATTCTTCCTTGCGGCCAAACAGGCCATACCATACTGTATAGTATACTAGTATGTACAAACTGTGTGGTATATAGGTACATACATAAGTATATACAACACTACTAGAAGACTAACTCAACTTGCCGACGACGAAACCAAGCCACAGGATCTATTCTACTCTGAAGAGTAAGAGTAGGTAGCCGATATAGGATTTCCCTTTGATATTCCCTTCCATGCTACCTATGTAAGTAAAGTACGTAAGGCAATCATAGTGCATAGTCCTCAGATGTAGAAGTGTGTGTATTACCGAGGCTAGGTATTACATAGCAGAACTTGAGAGTTGAGTATGGCATGACCAGAGAGCTCAGTCTTTCCCATACATTTTCCTAGCATTGCCATCACATTACAGAGCCGAGGATTGCATTACTATTGCTAAAGCCCCTAAAGAACGCTCGTTCACAGTTGCTACTTACCGCTGCTGCTGCTCACTGCCTTCTTCCTTCATACAGAATTTGAACGAGGATTCAGTGTGCTCCCCCAGAAAAACAGTACTGTTGGTTCTTATGATATCTGGGAATGGGATTGCCTGCCTGGTCTCGTCTAGTTCGGCTTGGCACGGCCACGGCATAGCGAGACTCGTTGGTTTGGTCTGATGATGCCTCTTCCGTTCCTCTATTCCCACCTCCGGCTCCACTCCCCTTCCATCCGATCCGGATTTTCTTCTCACTCCGAATCTCATCTTTAGTTCTTTAGTCGTATGACCTATTTCAGGCCTTCTTCTTACATCAGCATCTTTTTATTCGCCCATGCGAAGCAATAAGGGCAGCAAAACAAAAGAGCAGTCTTCCCATTCTTTCCCTCTCTGTACTACTCTTAAGACTCTTAAGTGCCCTCATTGTCAATATTGCACTATGCATTGGATTCCCTATATACGTTTTCATACATTTCATGCAATTTCTTCTGTAAATCTTTCTGTTTCGCTCTGTGCCTTAAATATAGAACGTTTATCACTTAGTCGATCAGATTACAGCAAAGATGTAATATCACGATAAGCAAGTGTGAGTATGCATGGGGAGTGAATACACGATAGGATAGTGCAGTGTGTAACAATAAAATGAGCTGTCTTACTCGAGTATAAGAAATAAGGGTGTAAACCCAGAGCTAAGAGTTGGCATAAACAGCATCGTACGATACCGGCGTCATCGTATCAGAAGCGCGGGACTGCCACTATGACACCACAAACTGACTGAACTCAACTGACTCATTCTTTCATACACATTGTTTGTATACCTGTCTAGCAAATACACTGGGCATAATATGGTTAACACAAGTGCCAACTTACAGCCTACGTGTATTTTCCAACTATAGAATATCTTATAGGAGAATATGCAATTTGTGTCTGTGTCTGTGCATGTGGAGGTAGTTCCCAGTATTTATCAGGCTAATACTACGTGGAGGAAGGCTGTGGTCTTGCAAATATTTCAATGTATGTACCAGTGTATTATAGAGCAAAGCAGTGAGTTTTTTATTGCGTTTTGTATTTGTAGTACGTACAATTACCTTAGCTATCGGCAATCCTACTTGTGCCACTATTACTACATTGTGTGAGTAAGAAATGCAAACATCCCTTTTAGCATCTCCTGCTCGCAAGTTCTGAGAAAACATAAGATAAATAGGTAAATCATCGTCCCTTCTCAGAATACGTTAGGGTTGCTATTGCATGAGAGTGAGAGGTTGAGATTCTAAATGCTTTCGTTGCGCTTGGACTCAATGGTATGTAACAAATGTTGGTAGCATAATACACTACTTAATATCTGAACGAGAGTTCATACTTTAAATGTAGATAGTAGTAGTTTGACTTACTTAGCTCCTCCATGTTAAATTAACGTTGTTTATATTTGTAGTAGGAAGAGTTGCTTGCAAGTGTTTGCTAGTGAACTATATACATATGCACTTATATATATTTAGTATGTTTACTTTACTATTATTACATAATATTATATACTATAAGGAGTTTTTATTGTTGTGATGTCGTAAGAACGTACTTAGATATACAAATACTTACATCTTTGTAGATTGGAGATGATATAAGATTGCATCATGAACTTGAGGATGCACTCCCACTTTATGTGCATCCTCTCCTTGGAAAGTAATGAACTTGAGAATTAGAATGATCGTCTTTCAGTTGCTAATGATTGCAGTAGACGGAAAAATGTATGTATGCATCTGCAAACAAAATACGGATCTCTATGCACGAAGGATGAATTTCAATTGAAGAATGAGTTAGTTGTCCATGTTTATGCGGGTGGAGTGACATAAACTGACGGCACTGATGTTTTTGCCCCACACAATGACATCACTATAGATATGATCTAATCTCTGTTGCGGTCTGTTGAAATCTATTATGCTATGAGATTGTCATACGATGGTTCTATGATTTTATCAATGAATCTAAAGTGTAGTATGACTGTTCCAAAGCTATGAGCATAATACGAAGGGCATTGCATAGTTAATACAGGCATATTTATTACGTAAGGCTAAGTAGAGGATATAATTTACTATGCGCAGCACTGACTGTTATGTTTTATGCACAATCTCGATATAAATATTAATAATATTGCAGCAGAGCAGAAACAATAAATTTTTATGGAATCGTATTTTCTAGTGGTTTTTGCGTTATAAAAACGTCAGCAAGTGGTGTTTCCTATTAAAATGCGTAGCTTATCTCACCTGGCCTACTCTACATAAACTAATAAATTAATAAATCTTATCGAAAGAGACTGGGGCATTTCGAATGATATCCACCCGGATTAGAATATTGATAGCAGTTCCAATCCCATTTTTAGAGAGGAGAATAGGAGGTCTACTGGAGTGGGAAAAAGACTTGGAATGGGTAGTAGTGCCTTGTACTAGTAGGTATCGTGTATAAAATGTTGTACACATTATATCTTCTATGGTACACATAGCTGCAGACTTGATTTCATTGAATACAGAAACCCTAAGGGCTCGGATAACATATGCTATTCTGCATAATTTTACATACCTTAATAGTTAGGATTGGATTTTATCGGATCCCATGTGGTTGGCTTGTCAAACTAAACTAGAACGAACATCCAGACAACGTAGCATGTCTACACAACATGCCTACTTTACTGTAATTTATACGTGCACTTTATGTACACAGTAAAAATAATGCAATGCAAGCTATATGTGCGGTGTGTCTGTGTACATATAGGTACTAAGGATTTATTTAGACGTATCATCCGATTGCAATGGAACGTAGAAAATTGTCTTGAATCAGTCTGGATGGGTTTGCTTATTGCCTTCACACATAAAAACATACCTAGAATGTTTCATTGAAATCAACTTATGGCGATGGCTATTCCAGTTTAGTTTCCTGTCTTTTTCTCCACAGAAATTCGCATACATTAGCAGAATTTGTCTTTCCACGTCGCTATATTCACATGCCAATATTTTGCAAAAATGTTTCGCTCCGGGAGTTTAAAACTTTTCGCAACTATAATACCATGTGTATAAATCCCTTATTAAATAACATTGAATAGAACTGTGAAGAATAATTTCTGAAAATAATCTACGAAATAAGCCATATTGCTTGGTAATAATTTTAAAAATATTTTGTCACTCGAGTTTAATCATTAGGAAAACAGAATCAAATGCGGATAGAAAGGTAGATTTTAGCTCTTGTGACTAAGCATTCCTGCAAATAAATTACACACTAGAAGATTTGTAAACAGTAAGATTCAGCTTGCATTATTCAATGCAATCCCACTGGCAGAGTAGCTTATTGCACAACTTTTATCGTTATAAATTGAAACGTATTATAATGTGCTTCAAAGCTTACAAACTTGTACTTATAATCACAGAACTCATGACATGGTACAAAAGATATGTAAATCAAAAAATAATTGCAATTCCATGAAAAATTCTAGAACCGTTACATATGCTTTGTGGCTAAAATATTGCATGCACGTTAATTAGTTTGATAATTAATTAGCTAGGTACTTGCAATCAAGTTAGAGCATAAAAGTAGAATATTATATAATATTGATATGGTGCAATGTCATACCATAAATAAATGGCAATCAGTAGTCATACAGTTAACTGTAGAAGTCAATACTTATCCACATGCGTGTTGTGGTTTCAAAAATTTCCTCAACATTTTCATATACCCTGTCCTGTCTCCTTCTGTGTGTTCCTCATTACTGCCATTTAATCATCCCAAGTGTTTATACTACGCTTTAAGGCTACTTACACTGATAAATAGTGTTTATAGTGCCAGTGACCTTAAATATTTGTAAATCTACAGATTGAACTGTTAATGCCAATATAAAGAATCATTAACTTAATCATTTCAAACTTAAAGTTACCCCTTTTATGAATAAAACCCATAGTTGATGCCGCCAATTTTCCTCAAAATGTGAAATACTGCACGTAAATTGACGATTATGGAATCGAGTTATAGGTACTATAATTTCCATATGCGCATGTATCACGGCCAATCAAGGCTGATGTAAAGTTTTAAGGATAAGGGATTTTGTTGGATTTTGTGGCATTATTGTATACGGTATAATTGTATCAGTAGCTGGTATATAGAATCCCATAAAAAGTAAATTCGTTATTTTTTCTTTTGATTTAAATGGAAAGAAAAAAGATAGACATTTTGCAATAAACCGAAATCCAGAGTGATACACATGAATGTAGCGGGGTGGAAAGATAAATAGCGTTATGTACACTATCTGCTTACAACTAGTAAAAAGTCGTTCTGGTTGTGGTTCATAAAATGTATTTGAAGCTGACTGGAGCAGAAGTATAGTGTAGCTGAAATGGAACTCTAGTTGAGTAGATATCCATAGATTTATACTAGTCAACTGAATTCAAAAGACTGTATGCTTTAAAGTACAAACGATTTTGCTCTGCGGCATCATAAGACTCTAGAAATACGGAAGAGAAAAAGCAATTCTCTCATCTTGATTCCATCCCAGAGCTATAAAAAAATGCTGGATATGGATAAGGGAAACCGCACTAAATTGTAAATATGTCAGGTTAGGTGCTTCACTTATGGTTTCCCTTGCCCTCTCTTTTTCTGTCGATGAAGGGAACTTCCTAGAACATACAAACAATTTTTGTTTTTCTTACATTGGCTGGAACGCAATAGGCCTGACTCAAATTACTAAGAGGACTGTAGAGAAATTGCCCTTTTTGTGCGAATGTCGTCTTTCATATCTAAAGCCCTATTCCTATTACCCCAACGAAATATTGTATACAATTTCATCTATACAGATTTATAATAAGAAATGATTAGCAGTTTGTATAGCTATATATAGATAAAGCCCATATATTTTATATGCTTCGATGGAGATATTTGTCAGGCTGGATCAAAACTGTCAGAAACACCAGAATTCTACAGGCGTTATTTGTTTCGCGAAAATGACTTTGAATAAATAGTACATAGTACTGGCTACTGATAATTAAATATTTGCATGCAATCATTTGCAAAATGCGTGCAAATATTTTATGTGATCTCATTAAGGCCCACTGAACAGTTGAAGGTAATTAAATGTTTAGTCCCGATATAGAACTGCCGATGTTTATGATTTAGTTTGGTTACCTACTTCGCGATTTCATCATCAAAACTTTCCATTGAAGTAGAAATTGTTGGAATTATTGTCAATTACTACATTTCATTGGTATTGCGATACTAAATAGATTTCCTGAGGTTAATTACTGAGCCTTTGCCAAGCTGAGATAAGATTGGATTCAGTTCCTTAATTCTTTGGCTAGAAACAGAAATTATTGAGCCGATATCTCTATACATGTGATAGTTACCACAATTGTACAGGCAATGGCTGAGCTTGCCACTTTTATTACAAATTCACTTTCATTAACCCTTCGAGTGCAGACCATTGGCAGACTAGATCAAAGCAGTCCATTCCAGCTCCAGTCAGACAGTTATGAAATGAAATCATCAGCTTAATATTCTTTAACCTCAGTCAACAAGCAAAGCGACAAAGTAAATTATTAGATAAATGCTTAGAACCGTAGAGAAATGTCAGAATTTCAACATTTACTAAGAGTAATTAGAGAAATGTCAACCTTGCTCTTTTAAAGTTACTTCACAGTCTAGTTTTTACGATTACTTAGCAGTAGATTAGGTAGATTTGCTTGGTTGGCATTTTAATTTGATTTCATTTAGGTTCTATCTTGCTTAGGTTCTTGTGGTCTGGCCGGGTCAGTAATTAGATTTCGATTACAGGAAGATATTGGGCTAGACAGAGCAAGAACCTTTTCACAGCGTTTAACAGACTGTGCAACTATCGCAAAGTGATTTATGTCTAATGTACAGATATCTACACTTTTTTTAAGTTGACTAATTGTTGGATTTAATGGTATCATGTTCATATCCTGTAGATAATTTCCTACTATCAAGTTTTTTGCATTTTGTCTTGCTTTGTGATACCATAATCATAATGCACTTTAAATAAACGACTATTATAACCTTGCTTGATGTATCGTTTGACATTTCTTTGACTTTTACACCCGATATCTTGAATCTTAACCAGAGTGTTGTAATATCAAATAAGGTTCGTTTAACATTGTATTGGTCTACAATGATGAGAGAATTTTGAATGTATCATATCCAATACAATATCATTTTGCTCGTTAATTGCTTTTGGCAGAGCCTAAACATTTAAATTGAATGCATGTACCCACCCTATATGTAACTCTGTATCTCTTTGTTTCAATGGCTTACATATTTGTGGCATCCTATCGTACTATACTGCTTGCGTGATTTTTCCTTAAGGATAATGATACGTTTTAAATGCCTACTTGATGTAGACTTGCACGATGCATATTTCCCGTTTAAGTTAACATTTCTGTTTAGTTATACGAGTGAACAATTGTCAGGTACCTGAACGATTATTAAGAAGCGGTAGCTTCTTTATACAATGCCTGATCTGTCTGTCTGTCCCAATGTTAGCTTTCATTTCCCGCTCGCGAAATGAGTCATTCATTCACCAAGATGTGATTGTGGGGTGACTTTATGGGCTGAAAAATCGGAATATTAAAATAAATAAAATTTCAGCATTTGTTGAACTCTACCTAATTTAGACCAATTTAGTATAGCTATTTCACTTGTATCCACTTTTCCAACCAGCCTTGGTTCATACTGTACACGAGACTCCAAAGGTGCCCTTGGATTTGTAAAGACGCGTTGACCAAAATTTGTTGAAAATAACTAAAATATGTATAGGCTCACGTTGTATTTTAGTCAAATTAAATATAAGTAATGTAAACATAATAGTACATCACAGAATATCATTTTAATTTAATTGTAACACCTTCTCATTCTCCACTACCACTCAGCACTACCAGTATTCAGTTTACATTATACTATGTCCTTATCGCCATCGCCTGCCGCCTGTGCACTACTCAGTACTGTACACCACTATCTTCCTTAATCGCTTCTTTTTACACCGTTTAGAAGGGTTTATTAATATTTAAAATTATATCGTATATGCATAATATTCTTTGTCTCTCTTTCATATCTACCTATGTAAACCACCACTGATAGCAGTAACGATGAGAAAAAGTGTACAAAGAGTTTAAAAAGTCTACCTGTTCGAGAGATAAATGCATGCCTACTTTATGTTTACGTGGCTACATGCTTATTATTAGGTAGAAATCATTTCCCTGTAATAAGCAGCTATTAATTTTCATTGGACTGCATTACAAGTATTGCAAGTGCATGCAGTGGGACTTTATTGCGTATCACACAAAACCGACATGGTATGTACAGTGAACACGTATGTATCCTGTAATTACATGTGTCCAACTATTAACCTACCTTTTTTGCCAGTGTCTGGTCTAGTATCTACCTGATCGGTAGAATAAAATCTAAAAATGATGATCCCATTCTGCATACGAATGATAGATACACAATATTTAACAAACTGCGCAGTTTATTCCTGTACTACTAATTATACGTTATATTTCGATTGTTCAGCTCAACAGCCTCCGAATAGAAATGCACACGTAAGGAAAGGGCATTGCATTGTTGCTCTTGTGTATATTTGTGTCTGTAGTAGGTAGTCTGCATTATGCCTGCACTTGCTTTGCGGGTGGATTACCTTGTATTTTATAGCATTGGATTTGGCTGAATTCATTCCATGTCTCCTTGAACTAATCTGTTAGGCACATGGTAAGGCATCGTCTGTGTCTCCCGGATTCAGCGAATAAAATAACTCGAATAAAATGCATTGCGTTGCATGCTAATGATTAGAAAGGTCTGGAAAAGCCGGGCGAGTGAAACCATTCAATGATTACTCCATGGAATTTCGCAGCAGATGATGGCGAGGTATAATGGAATGGAAATTTTAGAGTGTACAACGTACATTCTTACTATCAGTTTCATTACACAACATAGCAGCAGATACTGAGCCACTGATCGTGAGGAGAAGTGAAATTTACTCACAAGGAATATCTCTATCTAGTAAATATAGGAATTCTATTCTGTATCTCTATAGATTAGCATTGAAAGAGAATAGAATGGATGCCAAAGGGAAATTGGCTCATTGAGTTTCTACATATCTGTGCTCGTAAGAGTGCTAGGTTGTTTTACCAATATATATTTTTCTGGATGTGCAGTGCAAACTAGTTCACAAAGTGGATTTGGAAAGACAAGGAATAGGTTGGCAAACTCCGATTAGGAGAGCGCAATAAAGTGTGACACTAACTGGCATTAACATTCACTCGGACACGTCGTGTTTGAGTTCTATGTTCTCATTAATATTAACTCTAATTAGGGATGTAGATACCTTTGACCTAAAACAGTTGATTTTGGTACTGTAATATCTGTATTATGTAAATGCTCTATATTATCTGGTCATAGGTTGGGTCAGATATTTACTAAATAGATTGGGAATTGGGATTCTATCCAACAGCAACCTAAAGGTCTTTTTCCTTTCGCATCTTTAGGAAAAACGTTGAGCTTTAATAAATGTTCATTATGCCATAGAAAAGGCTACCGAATCTGAATCGTGCTATGTACAGTGAGAGTTTCCTTTTATTTTTATGTGGTGGTAGTTTAGATTGCAATAACATTGGAATGAGATCCAAGAGCCTTAATGCGATCGTTTTCATTGCATTACTTACATTATGCTATCTTACAGATAGTAAATATATGTAGTAATGGCATGGCTCTCTACTCTCTTGCAACTTTATTACTGTGAGGATGATCTTCGCTCGAATCATTACGATAAAAACTCACACTAAAGACGAGGAAAACAAAAACTGCTTTTATGACAAATATAATGTGCTATCAACTGTGTAAATGTGAAGAATTTAAAGCTGTAAACAGTAGGACTAGTGTCATGCTTATAAGCTTATAAGCTTTCAACTCATTTCAGTCCAGACTAGTCAAGTCACAAGAATGCAATAATAGTGAAGTGGCGTAAGTGTAATGTCCTACCAGCTAACAGTATCTGGCTGGATACACCAAGAAAAAAATGGAAGGTCAGAACAGTAGGGATAATGCAGCTCTTGCTTATCATTAGCTGATTTCCGTATCTAATGTACTGCACTTACATAAGAAATACCATCCAGTCTAATGTAGAATATGTTCATTTAGCCATCTATCCTGAATTTGTTTCTATATCTTCTCTAACAGTCTCCAGCCTTTCTGCTCTTTTTGGCAAACAAAAACATTGTTGTTTTCACATTCTGTCCTCTCCATTCCAGTCAAATGGAACTCATAACTTTGCTCTGTCGACACAAAACTTTCCTGGCCTGCGAAAGGAAGATGAATACTAAATTTGTGATGCATATTATTATATACCATATCGCAGTTATCATTTCATCTTATATTATTTTACGTAAGTAATGTAATAACTGCTTTGAGAAATGACTTCTAGAATTATGAATATCAAATATCTCATCTACTTAGCTACGAAATGAGGGCAAAACTTACTACGCATATCTCACAAACTTCCTAAAATACACTTAATGATATTACAATGTAAATCGTACTAAACATAACACATATCTATGTGTTACTGATGTACTTCCATATTTAACATGCAAATTAGGTAGTATAGTATAAGTATTACGTATCGGAGGACAACATTAAAACACAGATCCATGAGGAAGATAAACATATATTTTAACGCAAAATGAGCTTTTTTCTATTAAATTTCTCCCAGTATACCCATTACTGTGTTATATTGGCCTTTTGTGACCTATGTGTTCTATGAAATTAAAAATTACTGCCATAAATGATTACTCCTACTAATAGACTCTAATAAGATTTACTGCTTATTAGTATTTACGTTACAGTCAACTTATATCTTACATAGATGTAGACCAAAGATGCAACGCAAGTAATATCTCTGTCTGGACATATTATTTCCATGAAAATGTTACTGCACCTAAGAATCCGCGAATTATTATTAAAAGTGGGT
>JABASH010003597.1:0-16068 GCA_019776445.1 Tomocerus maximus | reverse complement strand
GGGCGCGGGCGAGTCGATAAAGGCAGCTCACGGGCGGCCACGGGCGGACAGGGTCCCATTTGCTACTAGCACGGGCGCCCACGGGCACAAATTGTCTGCCCGTGCAACTCTCTAGTACAGGGTACCCGAAAAGTCTTCTATAATTATTTTGGCGTGTTTTGGGTGAATGAATGACCGGCTTACAAATAAATAATTGAACATTTTATTAATTCTGCATAAAAATGATTAGTAATGATTTGTTGACATACTATAGATAGATTTGGATTACAACAACTTCATCGGTAAATCTGCATATTGTATAATCCTACCAAGTGCATTTGGGGTTCAAATGCAATGTTGTAGGTTCATTTCCTTTTCGACTGTTTAGTATTTCAATTTTCAATTCAAAGTCACATTAAAAATAAACCATCTTCAGTTTTTCTCCGTGGGTACCTATACCAACCAGTTTCATAGACGTTAAAAGACTTACCAAGCTCAATGCCTACGAATAAGCTGAAGTCGTGGGGCCATTTAAACAGTTGGCAGCAAAAACGTAAGTAAAAGGGCCAAAGAAATTTTTTTCTCAAAATATCTTACAAATCTGCGGAACTTCGCTCGATTACATGCTTTATGCCATTATTGACTAATTTTCGACAATTTTTTGTAGATTTCTTGCGTATAACTATTTCGAACATATAAAGACGATGTTCCAGGGGTAAGTAAAACATTCGGATTTTTTCGAAAATTCAAACTTGTAAGGGGGACGCTGTATTTTAAACATCAAAACGCAATTTATGTTCGGGTGACGATGTATTTTAAATTAGCGAACGTGATTTTATAAGGCAAGAGATCGAATATTGATGTCTGTGCAGATAAAAGTATCTTCTTTCCAGGTTATTTATTATAATCATAAATCATTAGGAGACTATTATGACTTTGTTTGTAGTTTGCGGCACGTTGTCGACTGCGTTCATGTAGGACTACCAGTGGTAAATGTCAAGCGCCAGGTGGCGAATCAGATGGGTCCCACAAAGGTTGCCGGCAACAGCAGCAGCACCTGATTAACATAGATAGGTATTTAAAGACCTCTAATACCTTTTTGTGCTATCCTTGAGTTGTGGGACTCGTCTATTACACTACACCGGTGCACCGGTGTAGCAGAGTTCGAAAGTCCGAACAATGTCCTTTATTTTCCCGTCCCATTAATATTCCTACGTCTGCGCTGCATTTTGTCATTTTGAGCACTTTCATTTAAATGTTTTGTTGGCGTTGAGTTTTCATTTAAAAACTGAACTTTTAGTCTTAGTTTTTCTGTTCTTCGTTTTTCTTTTACGTCGATTTCCAAATTCAAGAAAATTCATGCTACACTAAAGACAAAATTGATTATCTGATGAGGATGACCGTTTGTCTGGTTTTGTCACCAGCATTGACATCTGGAACGTAAATAGGTAAAACAGTCAATATTCAGCAATTTTCTCAATTTTCACCATTTAGAAAGTTGAAAATATATATTTTAATCAGTTTTTTGGGAAAATAAATTTTGGGGCTACATTTTCCAAGACTTTTTCAGACATCTAGACATAGAAAATCTTGACTTAGAAAAAAAACTGAGTTCAAAAAATGTAGCGTAGCCATTCAAAAGGTATTCTAAGTATTTTGTAACCCCGTCACCCGTATCTACACTCCGACCTTTTTAAGTGTATCATTAAGTAGTAAAAGTTGTAGTCAACTTGGGGTTACGTCTTTTATGGCTTACCCTTTTGGGTAAAACATGTGCCAGAGATGCATGACATTCAATTTTAAAATGTTTTAAGAATTTTAAATAAGGCCTCAAAAAAGTAATTAATGAAATAAAAATATAATTTTGCTTAGTATACCACAACAATTAACGTAATCGAAATGTTGAGGTAGTTGTAATTTGGATTGGAATATAAATTACGAAATAGGTTACCCTATCAATGGCATAGAACATGCAACATATAGAGGTTCTATTGTTCTATCTCTGACACACCTAAAAAAATTTACATAGAAAAATAGTTGTGTGACACATTAAATTATATCTTTAAATATTATCCACTAGGTACTAGAACTATAAATCCATTCATCATTCCGTACATTTTCGAACCGAACGATTCAGTCCATGTATTTATGTGCACGATTAAAGGTGAACTCCGATAAAGTTATTGGATAGGAATTTGTAATCCAAATGAGGGGCATGATAAGAATAAATAAGTCTATTCACGTTGAACTTTCAGCGGGTGCTAAAATGTATACGTCCCAATAATACGGCCTACTTTGTTTACATTGTCTACGTTTCGTCTTACCTATCAAACCAAGCAATGTGTAAAGTTTCTCGCAGGTCGAATTTTCAGAAAATGTAGAACTTAAAATGCCATTCATAATACTAATATTTAGACAACGACAATTGTCATGTAGTGATGTGATGTAGTGTCCAATAACTGACCAATGCCCTTATTCTTGAAAATCTAGATGGGATAATAATATAAGGTCGAAGTCGAAGGTCAAAGGTCCGGTTGAAGGTAAATAATAAATAGCACTGTTCTTTCAAGCAGAAATTATCTAATTTTACTGGTTTAAATAATATCCAACATGTCAAAAATCTTTATAATATTCTGTGCTATCTTTTTCATTCTCTAGAAAATTGTCCTAATTGTAGGTAATAGGCTAATAAGAATAAGTCTTAATTGTTAATATAAATATTTAATTTTCGTAGTGGTTTATTTAACAAACATTCATTTTGAATTGACCCATCGATCGGTGATCGGTATCATGTATCGGTAAGCCTGTAAAGAGATAAAAGCTATTGAATTATTTAAAAGTGACTAATAGCGGGTCTAATCAGCTTTCAAAGTTCTTTCAGAATTTCTGACATCTGAGTCCTCTTGAGTCAGCATTAAATCATTTTTTAGTTCAATCAATCCCAACATCCATGTGAATATCATAATGACTGAATTCAAACCAGAAAGTTGAAACGTACATCTGTACTCTCAAATTTATAACTCTCAATTATCATTTTAACGTATTGGTAATAAGCTATGCATAAAATTTGATACTAATTATGGACGTGATTTTCATATGAACAGAATCGGTTAAATTATGGGGCTTCGCGATTTACAATCCATTTGTCAGGCACTGACATCAAAGAAGGCAGCTGAGAGAAAGGTAAACGCCTTCGATTGAGTTTAACATCTTTGATCTACAATTTTTATGGCCAAATATTACACAATAAGCTTTTTAATGTTTTGTTTTTAATAATCATCATTGTTGGAATTTAAAAACCTAATTAATAACTGAATCAATTTATTCCACATTCATTTAGCGAGCTGCTGAGGGATTAATAACCTTCCTAGAACAGGAGCATGGAGTCGTGAAAACTTTGAATCATAATTCATTAGCAGCAAATTCTCGAGATTTATTTACATGGACGGATGTATTTACAGCGGAAGAAATATATTTCGAGAAGGTTGTCGAATTGTTTCCAATCTTTTCATTGTATTAACTAATATTCATATTTTGGTGCATATTTTATATAATGCATATTCTAATGCATATTTTAATGATGTATTTATTAATTATGCATGCATTCTCTTGTAATAATATATTTTATTAATGTTCCAGGAGACGGAAAAAATTCATCAAAATCCGCATTCAGTGAAGCAAACTAAAGCCCAGGTTTTGAATGTGATTGTCAAAACCATAAGGAAATCAACTGGAGGTATTTATTAATACTTTTTCAATCTTTATAATTAATTGTATGTTCACGCATTCAGTAGTACGTAGACATAATAAATGACTACCTAGTTTAGTTCTTATTAATATGTTTGTTACAGAAAAATAGATTTAGATTTTTTAAGTCAGTCAAAAATATTTGTGCATATTTATAATTTTGTTATTGGATTTTTAGATCAGCCATTTCTGCCATGGTCTAGAATCTTCAGTTTCTTATCAAAATATTTGGAGCTGCGTGTATATGCTGATATATTTGGTTACTCGCTGATAAGTATGATGCTATCGTTTCTGAATCAACCATTGTATGTTACCCTTGTACATGGAAGTTCTTGGTCAGGTAATTGAATAAAAATGAGACATGTTATATTATCAGCTAATGGATTACCTTTGATGTAATTTTTGGCATTTGATCTCATAGAATTGATCCAATTACTATTACGCATGTATGGCAGACCAAACATTCCTGTCACAACGGTTTTAGAATGCTTGAATATCGCAATCAGACACGGCTCGGATCACCCATCCGTCTTATCACTGCTTAGAACAGAGTAAGATGTATTTTTAGTTTGAATCAATTAATTTGAGGCGATTTATCAATTTTTTGATTTTACAGGGTGATATCATTTTATCAAAGAGCGTTCGAATCTCCGGAGAGATTCAAGCCATATTTGGCTCAGTATTTGATTGGTCTTAACGTTTTATGTCAAAAGGTAAGAAATATTTGTCTTACAAAATATTTTCACAATGTGTACAAATAATTGTTTGATCAATTTAGAATTCTGTCGAATCTCGTGGCATGTTATGCCAACTAGGGGAGTTTATTGTACCAAAATTAATCCAGAGCAGCTGTTTTGACCAGTTTCAAGTTAATGTATGTAAATAACAAAAATTTAATCTAAATTGTACATTTTATTTTCAAACTAAAATAATGACAATTAAAACAATTTAGGTTGCCATCGTCGAATTTCTGACAGTGCAGCTTCAGTTGCATTCCCCTTGTGATGTTAAATTGTCTTCTCCTGTATTTTATGCTGCAGATTCTGGAAAATGGTTTGAAATTGTGGAATATATTTACACATTTTGTATAGATTCCATTGAAGACATTGCGAAAAAGAAAAGCAATATTTTTAACAAAGAACTATCGATACCAGCTAATTTACTTTTATTAGCAGTGAAATGCACAAATCAAGTAAAACTCTTAAAATTATATTTTATTTATTACTGTTTTCTTACATCCGTAAAAGAATTCTAATAATTCTCTACTTTTGCAGCTTGTCCAAGAGCCTGGTTATGAACAGAATGCTGAAGGAGAACAACCACCAAAGAAGCTCATGACTCACAAATCTTTTTATTTGATTTTAGAAGAAGTTAGCAAAATGCAACCTTCGCACGGTCAAATTATATGGTACCTTTTTCAATATTGACTTTTGTAAATTGAGTGTGGAAATGCGTAATTTATTTTGTGTTTTAGGATAACTTATATAGCATCAGTTCTGAGTGAATTTCCAAATCTAATATTATCTTCAGCTAATTACACCACGTTAGTCAGCGTAGGCTCAACTCTGCTGAATTCTGTGCATGGTGGCTTAGAAGAAATTTCAATGTTCTACCGATCTTTATTCATCTGTGAAAAATATCTGATATCCCAAAGATTAATTGATGATCACAGTGTCGGAACTTGGGATGCAGTTTGGAATAGTTCACTAAAGTAAGCATATAATATAAAGTCTCTTTGATAACGTTTTAATTTTTAAATGCCTCAATTTCCATTTGTTGCAGACACTTAACTACATCAGTGTACAAACCAGAAACGGCCGAGTTGCTCCGCTGTCTCCTAGTGGAAGTTCAGCCATCAAATATAAATTTGCTGCTCCTGACTTACGTCAACCGTTCACTTCCCGTCGCAAAATGGACATTACTTCTTCTAGCAGAATATTTATCACGCTGTGCTTTGCCAATGGTAGTGTCTGTGTCTACAGACGAAGGAGAAAGCAAGAAAGTCTGTCCAAGAATTGCTTTGACTCGATGGCTTATCACAAAATTGGACGACACGGAAAGTTCTCTTCTTCCACTCATCGCAAGTATTTTAGTGTCCCTTTTAGTCAAGCGATCCCACGTCCTCCTTACAGCTGAATACGACCAAAAAGATAATTTTCATAGACCATACATGATTGCACATGAAGATTTCGAGAAAATGATATTGAAAGTTGCATTCGTCGACTCTGAACCGATAATTGAGATTAAAACCATCGACAATGCACCAACTGACCAATGGGGGACCTTCAAGATGGTTAACAACGTTGCCTATCACTTGACTCAATGTTTACAAGAAGATTACGAAACTTCTTTGACCATCCAATTTGACAAGAGCGGCAGTGACTTCGCTCGAAAGTTATTTCTTCTACAAAATCGATTGGTTTTACAACTCAATTTAATTAATATAATCCACAAGTATGAAATTGGAAATAATCCTGACGATTTGCAAGTTTTCAAAAAGAATATGGAGACTCTATTTGGAAACTTCCTTAGTCGCTTCGCAGTTGTGTTTTTAGGATTTTTCAATAGAGAAGGTTATAAAGAGGTGGACCAGCTATCGGCCATTCTGCAAAACATGAGAAGACTTCTGCAAAGTTCTCATCTGTGTCAACAGACTAAAGTATTTTTTGCGCAGCAGTTTCCGCAAGAAGTCGAACAAGTTTTTAAAATCACCTTTAAGAATGGTCTTCACAGAGCCATGGAATGTAATATTTAGTTTTTAGCGCTAATTTTTTATTTTTTAAATTTAAATTTGCATTTTCATAAAAAAAGTCTAAGAAAAGTTAACTTGGAGAGCCCTGAATAGAATTTTAAATAATAATTTCCAAAGTTGGACAAGTTATTACTGTTACTTCATTACAATTTTATTAATGTTATTGTGTTATGTGTAACCTATAATATCCTGATATATCTGAGTTATTGATATCACTGATTGATGATTATAATTGTTACTTTTAGCTACGGAGCGTAGACAGGAAAGTAATACATTTTCTGAAGGTGGTCATAATTCTCAATCCCAGTCTTCTAGTGCATCTGTAAATTCAGATGGAGATTCAGACAGAACTTCTAATGAAATTGCTCAATATAAAAAAGCTACTCTGGAGGCTTTAAATTGTCTACTTGACTTTGCCCATATTTGTGGTAAAATTACATTTAAAAGCTCCCTTGTTATTCCTGTTGTGAAAAATCAATAATTTTTGCAAGTATTTTATAAATCTTGTCTGTTTAGATCATCGATCGGCAATTTTAGCTGAAATTTTTGCCGATTGTCTTAATGAAGAATTTGCACTGGGAAAGCAATTTATTTTTGACTTGGTATGTAATAAGTTTAATTTGTAACTGAATGCAGCGATAAGCGATCATAATACTTTTGTGGGTCTTTATTATCCTTAGAGTTCGGAATTGATCACAAAAATATCTCCAATACTTTCCCTGCCTTCGATGTCAGAAATAGTTGAATCAGTCCTCAAAATGCTTCAGAATTTATGTCGCAGTTTCCACTCTCACCCTCGTTGCGTGTTACGTCTTTGGGAACTTTTTGCTGGTAATTTTCGTTCTAATGTGGATAATGTTGGTACTACGGATAAAAAATATTAAATCTTTTATTTCATTATCATAGCTGTAGCTGGACCAATAGCAATTGCATCCGATGGAAATAAAAAATTATTAATGACTCTCATTGGAGGCCTGAGTACATTCCTCAACGGAAATCTTCCCAATGGAACTCATGTTGACATTCAAATAGCAGCATTTAAATTATTCAATGAACTTCTAAAGGTAATTTAGTTCCTCATAAAAATAATTGGATTTTTTTAAAAAAAATATCAAAATGGAAGTATTTTCTTATCTTGTTTTATTCGTAGCATGACCGGGACTTGTCTTGGACGGTTTATGTGCCCAGAAATAGTGTGGAGCCTATTTGGATTCTCCAAGACGTTTGCCTCCACCTTAACAATCCTAGTCATCAAGTCCGATTTTGTGTGGCGGAAACAATTTGCAACATTTTCCTTCTTACAACTCCATCGACAAAACTTATTGCCGATTCTCAGCTGAGCATAATTTCTGAACGTAACGATCCTGACAATCATTTAGGAAAAGAACGAAAAATTCTGTCTGAAAAACTTTTCCCGTACATAATGGAAACACTTTTCAACATTCCAGTATGTTCTCTCTTAGTTGGCGAATATTTTGTGGCATAGCAATTAATTTAATTAATTTGATTAATCTTTATTTTCAGCTATCTTTGAATTCTGATGAGCGAATTGAAGAGGGAGTTAACAGAACTTCGATTGCCCTTTTTTGTCTTTCACATCTCATTTATGCTTATCCTCAAATTAAAAAGAAATCTCTAGTTTCATTATTCACAATGATTCATCGAAAAAATATCAAGGTCGACCTGGCCTGTCGAGCTTTAAAAAAAGCCAATCCAAATGCAACGAAGGAACTGTGTAGTCATTTTTCGTATGTCTTCAAGAAATGGCTTGAATTGTCCAACCCAGTGAAGGTTAGTCCGCTGATTCCTACCTCAATCGTTTGTCCTAAAAACCTTATATTAATTTCGGATTATATTTTATCAATGCTAAACATTTGGATGTCAAATAAAAAGTTAAAAAAAAATATTGATGCTATTTTGTGTTAAAGTTCGTATTTATCTTTCTTTTTCAGGATTTTCCTCACCAACTGTTTGAGTACAACAATCAGACAGACTTTTATAGGAAATTCAAAAGGGAAATCTGTGTTCAATTATTTGAACATAACAGTATGACTAGTCTAATGGACTTTTCGCAACAAATTTCTGTTCCACATATTGATATTATAACGGCAAGTTCCTAAAACATTTCATTTTGTATAAAGAATGTATTAAAAGTCATATCAATGAGTAGTAAATTTTATTAATTTATATTTAGGAATGTTTTGGAATTTTAACTGCCCGATTAACTCCGTCTCTGACTGACCCTCAACATGTGAAGCCAACTGGCGTGAATGATGTTCATGGAAGGTTAACGGCTATTTTGGGAGGAGAGAGTGTGACAAATGAAATGATGTCGACTCATCTTGGGGATATTGTTCTTCATTTGGTTTCTCTATGTTTCAATGCAACTGTGACGAGTGGGTGGGGATTCCCGTCGATAAAGTTACCTGAGCCCGAAGTGCCATATTGCTCTGAAGTTCAAGTTCTTGAATGTCTGAATTTTTTACGAGAAACTATCCCTGGACAAGTCCCATCGATAATCTCGCATTTATCGTGCACAACTCCGAAATCAATTTATAACATTCTTCTTAGTTTAGCCAGTCGTATTCACGAGGCTCACGACCTGCTAGAAAAGTTTTGGCGACTCCATCATTTTTCTATGTTTATAAATCTTCTGCGACAAGAACCAAGCCATATCTTTCAAGAAATGAAAGAATACGTCTGTCATTTCGTCATTCACGCTTATCTCCGTCTACTGAAAGCGGAAAACAACAAATTTTTTATTCAATCCGTACTTTTCCTGCTTTCTGAGTTGATTCAATTTCTCATCCAGGACTGCATTACAGAAATGAAAATTTATTTGCACATTATTGTGAGTTCTTTGGTGTCTTTATCCACCAAGTACCCTGATCACCTGTCGACAATTAAAAAACTATTGGATATGCTGATCTTAAACCCGAAATTAATTGACTGCGTCGTTTCTCTGGATCCGTTCCCAGAGCAAGACCCAGATTTTTCAGATTATCGGAGAATTTACGTTGAAAAGAAATATGGTAGCTGTCGAGATGAGTGGACTTTGCAGAGAGAGCTTCAGAGTTGTCTGGACGAAGTGAATTCTTCAAGTGGTCGGTGCACGAAGGAAAGACTCGAGTTTATTAAAGACCTCCTTGCCAACCGAAAAAGAGAATTTGAAAAATTATTGCTAATGGATGAAGAAAGACTGTTTATCCACAGACTGATTCAAATGCTGGTCGATGTCGTTCTCAAATCTGAAAATGAGATTTTAGTCCGGGAGGCTTGTCGCTGTTTAGGGGAAATAGGCCCCTTGGATTTAAATGTCCTGGTACTTCCTCAATGTACTAGTGCTACTAAAATATCCTACATGGCCAATGCCGTCTCTGCCATTATTGAAATAGTTGCCGGTTACTTAACTAATGACGACCTAGATTTGGTTGTCATTGCGGGGCAAGTCTTAACTTCTCTTTTAGAGGTCGCGGAATGTGCCGATATACTAAACGAAGACATGAAATCAAGTGAAGCCAAAACTAGATTGGGAATAATTTTAAAACCATTTTTGTCCAAGAATCCAACCGCAAAAAATCCTGAGCAAGTCGTAGATGACCGACTGCTAGAAACAAACCTAAATCTTAATGGAATTAATGAGCATGTTGATTACCCTACTTGGATTAGGAAATTTACATGTGGACTGATTCAGTGTGTTCGACCAGAAGGCTCTATCTCCGATAGACTGATGCCCCTTTGTTTACACAAAGTAGAGTTTTGTGAAGAAGTCTTGCCCTCCATTGTGTACGTCCTTCTTCATGCTGGAAAAACAAACCCGAATATTCAACTTCAACTATCGACATATTTCAAAGATTTCTTTGCGAAAGGCACTCAGCATTTATCCGGCGGCTTGAATGCTACTCGCAGTGTCTCCCCAATCTTTTCAGGTACATTTACAAGCTATAAATACTTTCATTTTGAAACTAATTACAGAGTGATTAATTTAAATGGCTACTTTATTAATGTAACAGTTTCCGATAGAATTTAATGTATAAAACCTTACATATGCCTTATTAAATATTATTTTATGATTTATATTATTTTATTATACCACCATAAATTTACTGACGAAATATTTATAATTTAAGCCATAAATTCCATGAAATTTGATATTAAATTAATACTATTTTAATCATATCTATAGTGCTTATAAAAAGTTACTTTCTACGCGTTGAATTATATTGCAAACTGGTTTAATTGGACCATAATTTAACAAATATTGACAATATGGTATGCATTTGAAAATCATAAGAGTTTTAATGCACACTGCAACAAATATGCGTATTTTTTTAGGTGGAAATAAATTAAATGTACCAATTTTCGTCAATAAACTGGCCCTACGCAGTCTTTTGAAGGTTGTCAATTTTCTTCGCCAACACAAAGCCCCACGGTTAAAAGACCAAATCAAGTAATAAAACCATTTAATTAAGTTATTTGAAAATTGAATTTTATTTTTTAAATAATTAATGATTGTAAATAACCGATAGACCTTCTCCGTGGAAAGACAACTTTTGGCTAGAGATTGACTATTTAAAATTGGCGAAGATTGCACAGTACTGTGGAGCCTATTTGACATCCATTTTGTATGTTGAGATCAGTTCTGTAGACTTGGAAATGTAAGTAATTGAAGATTTGTAATATAATATTATGTAAAATACAATTACCTCCAGTAAAACGGGAAATTTCATCCTATTTTGATGAAACAGGAAAGGCCTAAATGTGCCTGATGAGGAAGACCCTCAAGAAAACGAGGAACTTGTTTCCCAAAATACTTCGATGTATCCCCGGAATCGGAAAGTCGCTGCAGAAATGGAAAAATTGTTATTGAAGGTGGTTTTTACATTATAATTGCAAACAATCTCAGATAAATAACAATTTTATGTGATAACCACTAAATAAATGTAAAATTAAATTATATTAGAGCTATACAAAAATTGGTGAAGAGGACGCCGTTTATGGCTGCGGAGGTGCCCTTATCGAAGATTTTGAAAGTGGGATAAAGCATCTAGAGCAGCGACAGCAATGGAGTCGAGTTTTATCTGCGCAGGATTCTGACTCTGAAGGAGCTCCTAATGACGTTGGTATTTGTCGACCTTTAAAAGAACTCGGACTGTACAAAACCCTGTGGACATATCTTGAAGGAGTACAAATTCGCGAAAAAGACAATCTGGACATTCCCCTGTCTGAATTACAATACGAATGTGGATGGCGTCTGTCCAAGTGGACTTTGAACTGCGATAAGACGTCTTATGTCAAAGATTCACCTCTCCTAGAGACACGGAGTGCAGGGAGTCGTTTTCACAAGCTTATTTATGAAAGCGTCCAAGCAGGTCTTGCGGGTGACAACTTAAAACATATTGAAAGCATCCAGAAAGGTCTGGAGGGTGTAGTCATAGATCTGAAGCACGCCAGTTTGGAAAGCTCAGAAAATCTGTATAAATTTATGAGTCACTTTCAACTCCTGAAAGCCGTCGAAGATTTCTTCGCGAATGGAAATGATCAGATTGACAAGCTTCAGTGCAATTGGAAGATTCAAGACCAAATAGGATGTAGTAATTTCAAGTACCTCGAGCCCTTTCTGTACCTCCGGGCAGCCTTGCTCAATTCACTAAATACAAATCTTGACAGACCGAAATTGTCAGAGGGCTACACGGAGTGTATGCTGGAGCTCTTATCCAAAGCCAGGGCAGCTGGTCGTTTAGAATTGGCGGAGAATTGTGCTGTGGCTCTGGGCAGTTGCGAAAAGTCAATAAGGAAAGAATTGGAAGTTTCCAAAAATCACTGGGCGAGACCAGGAGAACAGAGTACGGCTACACTCATGCTGAGGAAATTAATCAAGAAAAATAGTCCGGAAACTACCGATCTTTACGCCAACATGATGCTTTTGTGTGGAGAGTGGCTATCCGAAACAATGTTGCAGGAGCCCAAAGAAATTTTAAAGAATTATATAGTGCCCGGATGTGGATTTATGAAAAACAACCCCAGAAGTTCTACGAAGGAAATTGCCAAGGCTCATTTTGTTGTAGCAAAGTAATTGCAATTAATTTTTAATATACATAAACTGTTTATATTGCATTTTAATGCAAACTATTTGTAATTCCAATTTTTATGTTAAACTCTTTATAATTGCAATTTTTTATGCCAACTGTTTGTAATTTGTAATTCCAATTTTAATATTTTACTGTATAGATATGCAGACAACTTGTACCGAAATGTAACTCAGCATATGCGATCGGATCTTTTTCTAGCAAAACAGAGGCAGCTCGAGGTGAGCTTTTTTTCTTCTTTCGTCTGTTCAATATAATCCATAGCTAATAGTAATAATTTTCAGGCCAGTGCATTTGTGAATACTACAAACTATCCAGACCATGAAAGTCGCAAATCTGCTGTAATTTTCCGCAAGCAGAATTCAATTGAACAGAATGAAATTCAGACGTACAAGAAGGAAAAGGAAGAGTTTCTTCTTCTGGCTCTACGCCATTATCTTCAAGGACTTTTAATTTCAAACGACGATGACCTCCTTGTGTTTCGTGCTGTCGCTCTGTGGCTAGAAAATAGTATCCCTCTCCATTCTGAGGACAAAGATCAACTTGACCCAGCAATGGAAACTAATGACGTGTTTGCTGAAGCGGGTCTTCCCTCATATAAATATATCGTTGTTCTCCATCAGCTTAGTGCTCGCTTGGGGCTCAGCGATACTCCAGTCAATTGCATATTGAACAACATATTGAGTAAGCTATACATTTTTAGACTTTTTAGGAGAAATTGAATGATAATGACATTTTGAATTTTTACAGCAAAATGTGCCCAAGAACATCCTCTACATGCAATTCCAATTCTACTCACACAGTCTTTACTTCATAAAGATCAAGAATTACATGGAAAAAACACCAAAAAACAATTGGAGGTATTCTATCAAATAAAAAGTATATTGCCGTAGATTAGTTCTGTCTTGAGTTGAAAATTCCTTCAATTTTAGGAACGAGTTGTTGCGGCAGCACATATTGTGGAGTCATTGAAAAAAGACAGCAGCTTGAGTCCCTTACTGATAAAAATGGAAACGCTATGGAATTCTTTGATAAATGTGGCCAATCAGAAGGATAGTAAAAAAGACAAAAATATTGACAATCAACGGAAGCAGTTCAGCCCGAAAATGAATTTAGCGGCAATAAAGGGTTTGGAGGCAGTTGCTGTACCTACAATTTATTTTCCAGTTTCACCATCGGGTGATTATGATAGCTTCGTGGGTAAGATGGAAGTAAAATTATATATTTTTAAAAAAATTACGTTAACGTTTATTTTTTAACTAGGGATTTCTGGATTTGATTCATTTTACTCCTTCGTCGGAGGTATGAATTCTCCAAAACGAATTTCGTGCACTGGGACAAACGGTATCAAGTATAACATGCTTCTAAAGGTAAATAACAATAAAGAAAACATATTTTTTGTTCTTATTATAATTCAAAATGCAATAATTGTTCCGTTTTCATCTTTTAATAGGGACAAGATGATCTTCGACAAGATGCAGTAATGCAGCAAGTTTTTGGTGTGATGAACAGACTACTTCTTGCAGACAGCAAAACCAAGACCAAAAGACTGACAGTTCGGACGTACAAAGTAGTTCCACTATCTCAACGTACCGGTGTCTTAGAATGGTGCGAAAACACTCAAACATTTGGCGACTATCTTATTGGGTCTGATAAGGAGCCTGGTGCTCACGCACTTTACAGACCCGGTGACTATGGACCCTCTGAGTGTCGCAAAAAGATGATCGTGAGTTATAATTGAAATGATTAAATACCAAAATATCTTGTTGGAAATATCCATTAATTTTTGTGCTTTCCAAAATCTAGGCAGTTAAAGATGGCAGAGAAAGTGTGAAAATAGAAGTCTACAAGGATATAGTTGAACATTTTAAACCCGTTTTCGGGCAATTCTTTTTCGAAAAGTTTAAAGAACCTGGGACATATTTCGATAGGCGTCTTGCGTATACGCGAAGGTAATTGATTGAAGCATCATTAAAAGATAGTTATCTTATATTATAGCAGTTTTTATGTGAACTAAGATTATTATGATAATTTTCTAATTTCAGTGTGGCTACTACGTCAATGGTTGGATATATTTTGGGACTGGGAGATAGGTATATTATGTTATTGCACATTATCTTTAGTAAACTTTAATACAAAAGCAATTTGTATTTGAACATTATAATTCGTGTGCCAGGCATGTTCTAAATATTCTCATCGACAAAACAACAGCCGAGTTGATACATATTGATCTTGGTGTGGCTTTCGAACAAAGCAGAATTCTTCCAACTCCAGAAACAATTCCATTCAGACTAACTCGAGACATGGTTGATGGAATGGGAGTGTCAGGAATCGAAGGCGTTTTTCAGAAGTAAATTATTTAGTACTTTATTATCTCTAACCATTATAATAATTGGTTGATATTAGATTTGAACTTTGATTCCCCATTTATTTAGGTCGTGTGAACTAACGTTGGAAGTCTTGCGGAATAACTCGGAAATAATTTTGACAATTTTAGAGGTTTTGTTGTATGATCCTTTGTATATTTGGACGCTCACGGCAGACAGAGTCAAGAAAGTTCAGCCAACAGATTCTATTCGTAGTTCTGAAAAGAATCGGTTCATTCCGGGTGGAGTCACCGATAGTAAACAATAAATATTATTTTTATCGGGTTTTGTATTTATCTGCATGCAATCCTTTCTAACAATGAATGTTGTAATTTTCAGTGAGAAACAATTCAGCTGTCAGAGTTTTGTTGAGATTGAGGAATAAACTCGCTGGAATTGAGGAAGGTGAGTCATCTGGCTTGGCTCTCAGTGTTCCAGGTCATGTGGCATTACTGATAGGAACAGCTACGGATCCGGATAAATTAGGTTGCTTGTTCCACGGATGGCAGCCGTATTTATAGATACTTAGAATGTAATTAGTGGATTGTAGATTATAATCTTGCTAATTGAATATTACCAAAATCTTAAGTCTTTCAATGTTTTATTCCTTTTAATCCCGTTAACTATTGTATTCTTGTTTTAATGTAGTTAGTAAAAGTTTCATAATTCTGGAAGTTTTTGTACAGGTAGTCAATAAAATATTCTGCTTTAATTAATTAACAGTGATACAATTTTAAATGTATTTTTATACAGAATTTTTACGTGTTTCAATCTTTAAATGAATTTAATGTTGTAAGTGGTCGTTAATTGAGTTGTTAATTAAATCTTTAATTTTTATTACAAATGTGCTTTAATAGCTTATTGTTTTGCATTCTAAAATCATTTAAGTAAAGCGTATGTCCAATATACTTTTTTCAACACCAAATTGGGTTTTATAAAATCAATTTATTAAGGAATTGTTAGTATAAAAATTCCATTTAGCATCTCCGTAGGATCGTTAGAATTGTCACAAAAAATCAGGTTTTTTGTTGAAAATAATTGGTATTAAATTAAGGTTGGCTTCAGTACGTTGGCTTACTATGTATTATCCTACTCTACCATCCGCACCATAACTCGAGTAAAACCAACCCGAATT
>JABASH010003596.1:0-16071 GCA_019776445.1 Tomocerus maximus | reverse complement strand
CGGCTGATAACTTCCAAAGTTATTTATACCAATAAAGTTGGACTACGCTTATGTGTACTTACAATGACTTACATGATACAAATAAACAACCAGTAGTCACAAAAACCTTCGTAAACTTATTTATTTGCAGAAATAGTTACTAAAATTATAATTGTGTTTTGCTGATTGATGACTGTGAATATCTTCAGTAACATATATATCTTCAAGAAAGAACAAGTCAGACTAAAATTCAAAGTTTGGATTTTAAATTGGGATAAAATATGTGTGGGAGATGACTTTTACGCCCAAGAACAGCTCTAATCATTCCAGCGGGATGGTCAGTAGGTAGAAAAACTTCATCGTTTGGTTTATGGTCAGTATTGTGAAATTTTGAATAGTCCACAGGATTGTAATGTTTATTCGGAAGTCTCACTTCGATCTGTGACATTTGAGGTATTTTCTCTAGCACTTCCTTTTGAGCCAAGTATAAAGTATTCTGAACCGATGGGGAAAATATCCCCGTTTCTGGAGGGCCAGCAAAAGCATCGAGAATTGCATCTCTGACCGTATTCCTAAATCGTATTAATAGGAACAAAATAATATGTTATGCAAACAATAGTATCTAATATCATCACATAAAGGTTTCAATGAACTAATACGCGTCGAGGAAATCCTTGCCACAAAAAACTTACCATGCTAAGTCAAAGTCGACATCAACAGTAGTTCCGTATTGCCATTTGGAGTAGACAATAGTGCTGAAAATTCGCTCAGAAAGGTCAGGTAAGGTTGCAAACTCATCATGAATGAAATGCTCGAAAGCAGATTGAGTTGTTTTGATGACTCTCAGCTGCTTAAGCCCAGATTTTATTTCAGGATGACCTTTGAACCAGATTACAGACAAAAATTAATTCGTTTGTCATCATTCATTCATTTACAGTTTATTCACTTCAAGGAGTTAAAAATTTTCCATAGCTAATCGTAGAGGAAAGAACAGAGTAAGAAAATTAGAACTACTTTTTTGTTCTCATTAAGCCTATAATGATTCTTAAAAATGTAACATCGAGGCAGGTACTTTATGTGATAGCGAAATAAAAGATGTCATAATAAAATCTATTATGTTATGATATCAGTTTCATTATAGATCTCAAGTAAACTTCAGGAGTTTTTTGATTTTGTAATTTTGAAGGAATGTAAAAAAAAATCTAACCTCCTCTCCGGAAAGTAACGCTAGCAAATCGAATGGCTGTGGGTGTAGAAATAAAAGCATGGTTATGAGAACTTCCATCAGAAATGAGTCTCTCCCAAGGATGCTCTTCAATTTCCACTTTGGCTTTATTTACGTGTGAATATTTGCTAAGGAAATGACTACAAAGTAAAAGCCCGAAGTCTTCCGGGGATTTAACTCCGTGGTGCTTGGCCAGAATATAAACGGTATTCTTCTGAGAATCCGTTGCGACAATATCGCCATTATCTCCGACAAGGTAATCCTTCTTGGAATCCAAAGTTAATTGTGTATTCACTTCGAATTCTTTTATGTAATGAGTGTGGCCTTCTCGGCGAATGTGAAGTAACTTGATATGTTTCTTTCCATATCCAGAATCAACAAAATCGAAATCGGCAGCGACATCTATTTGATGTTGTCCTATTTGGTGTTCCTCTGGAGTTTCCGGTTCGAGTTCCGTGGGTGAATCCAATGGAGACTTTCTCTGTTTGCAATATTGACTCTGTGGATGCAGCAAATTGTTTGGCATTTTTATTTCCTATTTAATGTAGGATAACGGTGTAGCTTTTCCTGATACTTTTACACTGATACAACAAGATTGCGAAATGCAGCAGATAATTTTGTGTGTGAATGTTAGTTGCTCAACTTTAAATAACTTAATCTCAGAAGAGTAGTTCACCAAGTACTGTCAATTGCTAAATGTGTAACTGAAACTGAAGTGTGCTGCATCTCTCGTACTTATCTTAAGTACCAGTTAGTCAGGTCATAAGTTTCATTCATTCTACTGGTTTTGTCTGGTTATTTCTGACAACAACACTTTGTTGAGCACGATCAGTTGACGTCCAACCAGATACATCATGGAAAAGTTTGCAGTGAACAGCGATTCCGTGTTTTGTTGACGCCAACTTGGTGCTGAACACTATTTGTCCAGACTAACTTCGTGTTTAACAAATCTATCATTAATTATATAACATCTTCGAGACGAATGGTACGATTAAATAATATCAAGTGTCATAGGACATGTGAGTAAAAACTTCCTAGAAATGCAAAAAGTGTGATACTTAAATGAATGATATTGTCTATGTAGATCATCTTATTATTGCTAATAGTATAAGTCTGTAATATGCAGTCTTCAGCAGGGACATCATGTTTACTTACTGTCAACAACGCTATCAGAGATCTTTGGCTTTTCGTCCAGAAATAGAATCCTTGTCTTAAGTACAATATTTCTTTGTTACTTGATACTCAACGTATGCATTATTCATTGGAGAAAATTTCCAGTATTTCACACGTATTTATGTTTCGGGTGCAAAAAATGATGGAAATTTTGTCGCTAATAAGTAAAATCCAACGCAATTAGGGTTAAAAACATTTCCTCATAATTTCGACATTATATACATGGCCAAGTTTTTGTTTCGGCAATTTGTTGATACTCCATTTCGCAAATGTTTATAGGTCTATGCTAACCGAAATTATGAATGTCAGTATTGGTCATCTACATCAGAGCTCCTAACTAATTACGATGATCGTTGAGCAACGGTGTACCAATACCAACTAACTGCCGAAACAAAAAATTGACTGAGATATGAGAATGAGGAGTACACTATGTCGAAATAAATAGCGAAGAAATGTTTTCAGTACTAAATGCGTCGCAGCAACTTACTGGTAAACACGTAACAGCAATTTTTGTCGTACTCAATGTCGATACACCATTCATCATCAATTTATATAATATGTATACTTCATAACTGTACTATGATCACAACTCTAAACTAAACCCTAGATTTCATTGAAGTAATATCTTAAATGGATGGCGCAGTAAAAAGGGATTTTCAGAAATGCATGTACAGGCTGCATGACTCATCATCATACTGATATCAGCAACCGAAAATGGCACAACTAAAAGATGTACACCATTCGAAAGACAGTAAAATATCATTGAAATTGAGAAATGTCCCAGAAAAAAATATTCGGAGATATTTGCCCCCGTGAACTTGAATGCATTGCATCCATGACCAATTTTGTCAGTATACCATGGTAATTCTATTTTGACCATAGTACACAGAAATGCAAACTAAAATACATTCAGATAGATAACACAGCGAAATCAATGGGCAAGACAAAATAAAATAGAAATATTTTTCAATTTTTGTATACGAGTAATTCTTAGAACAGTTCTAAGAACTTTTTCATCCATCTTACTTTTTTATATTGACATTTGCAAGTAACTAATCTGCTCTGTTGCAATTCAAATAGCAAATAAAAATTCGAAGCTTTGAATCAGAATCATTTCAAGGGACAGCAATTACTTTCTGAGGGATAATCGTAGCTTCAAACGGTAAAAATGGTTCCCCCAGACAAATATTTCGACTCCGTTAACGAGGATATGGATTTGGAAGCGATGGCTCGAGATGAGTTATTGCGACTTCAGAGACAGTATCGTATAATGGAGGGTGATCGTCGCGAATATGCCCAGCAATCAGGAACCACGATATCCCGGGCACATCGCATAATGGCTGTACTTCAGACTGAAAAGGAGAATTTACTGTTGGATATTAAAAATGCAGCGAGTCAACGCAATAAGGATAAGGACAAGGCGAATCAAAAACTAGTGACAGATTTGCTAAATAAATACGATGAATACAGATTAGAGATGAAAGAAAAGATCGCTCAAATCAAGGAAGAAGAAGTCCAAGTGGACAAAATTACCGATAGAATCATTAAACAAAAATTAAAAATGCACGGTTTGTATGGAAAATCTCGTACATTGCCAGAATTCATCAAACGTCTCAAAATCTTGGAGAACAGGCTTTACAATGTAAGTTTGAAAATAGTTTGGACATATGTCATCAAGTAACAATGAGTTAAACTTTCTAATTTTCTGGAAGGTAACCACATTGTTTGATAGCCGATGCGCAAGAAACAATTCTCTTCGGGAGTCAATTAATTTGCTTTTGCAGGAGAGAGGACATTTTCATAGTCGGCACATGCAATTGAAGCGTCAGATAGCAGTCATTAAAACCAAAATGCTGCAAAATGTGTACTATGCGACACAAACTTACGATAGCAGGTTAGCATCATTTTTGTTCAAATTGTTTTGATACTGATAGTGCAACTAACTACAGTAAAAATGGCAATTATAAATGTAATTCATAAATTCCGTATTTAATCAGAGATGATGATGTGCAGAAATTAAAAGCAATTCGGGAGAGAGACGAAAAGGAATCAAAGCAGCATGTACATAATTGACAATTTTATGGAATTTATCAATGACTACACCAATTTGTAATCGAACTGTCATTTTAGGTCTTAGAAAGGAAAGAACTCTTGAGAATGTTACATCATGATGAAAAAAATCATAATTTTCTTGAAAAGAAGAATGTTAAAAGGTATCTCCTCGAGAATGACACTGACCGACAACGTAAGTGATTGTTACGGACGCTATCTAATATGTTGTTACATTCACTAAAACTTTTTTCAAGGTCAAACGCATTTCTATCTTACGTTAGTACGAATTTATTCCCTAAACTAATTGGAAATATATTAACAGACAGACTTGAAGGAGTCAAAGATAAAGTAATGAATAGGATTCTGCGTTCGTATAAGAGAAGTGTCAGAGAGATTTTGAAGCTTGCAGGAATTCAAGACGTTGAAAAATTATGCGCTGCTTATAACGACCAAGAACAAAAGAATTTTGTTCGATTCCAGTACATCACTGATGTAAACAATGAGGCAAGTATACTAAATCAATCCGGAGGGATCGATATTTAAGAAAGTAAAGTCATTATTTAATTTTTCTCAGTGTGAATCCATCCGGGAAGCTATCCACTTATTGAAAAACGATATCGAAAAAGAGTCAGTGGATTGTGATCATCGTCAAGAAAATCAAATAAAGACAATTGGAGAGAATCGAGATGAATTACTAAATATGAAGTCGCATCTACAGACATTGTACCGAACTCTTGATGTTGCTACCGATAAAATTCAAAAAGTAGTTATAGGAGTCGAAGAAGCATTTACGGCTGCTGAGTGCAATAGCTCTCCAGTCATCCAGATGTTAGGTACTGGTTCTTTTTTAATTATTCTTTACTACATTTGCTAATATTAAAAATAAAATATACAATCCCAGGAAACTATACTGGATTGCACGCAAGAAATCTCAGATTATGCATACAGATCCTAGAACATACAGTTCAAGATTTACTAAAGGAAAAGGCAACATTGGAGTTGAGAAAAGAAGCGGAAATCGATAAGATAACCCATGGACAACATTATTTACCCGCAACTGGACACCACAAACCGAAAGCAGAGGGTGGCCCATTCAAACCGAAAGTTATTTTGACTGGTAGATTAAACCCAGCAGAGGAAGACGATGAAGAAGAGAAAATGTTGGCCAAACGACCAATTTATATACAGGATTTCAGGATTCAGATTACTGAGCGCATGACAGCCGCCGGTATTATTGGTGATCAGGCAAGCAGCGAAGCTGATTCTGAACATTATGCTTCTCGCAGTAAGTTCAGCTTTGAAACAGTGAAATTTTCTTAACACTCTTCCAGCTTTTAAAGTCAGTCTTATCCGTTTTATCTACTTTGGTAATAAAATGACTGTTGTGTGATCCCCTCTTTGTAGTTTCCATTTTAAGTAAGGACAAAACTGTGAGCACTACGTCCCGGAAAAGTGTAGTCGATTCGCGCAAGGATAACAGTAGTAGCCGCAAGAGTCTGGCAGAAGTCCACAGCAAAAGTTTTGCAATGGCACCAGAAACTGCTCCAATAATGGATGTTAAGGATGACTTAAAATAGTAATACAAGATGCAGAATTTACAAATACATGTCACTTTTACCTTATCCCATCCACTGTAAGAGAAAATTGAAAAGTTTGAGATTATGAGCTTCAATTTTTGTGATCCTCCGTCCATTGGTGATGTATAAAAGACAATATAATAAAGAAAGGAAAATACTAGAAAAAATTGTGCATGATTGTCTCAATAGTGTATAGTAGACGTATAAGGACAGATTTTGTCAAGCATAAGAGCCCTGAGTTCAAAAGTTGAGAAGGACCATCATGTACTTATCTGACTACACGAAACATTTTGCTATCATACATGTTATAAGAAATTAGCATAAACAAATATATTAACCATACCACAATATGTACATTCGATGCCTTTAGGCCAGCATTCTCGTTCTTCCACAATCTGCAAAATATGCCAGGTATTCATGTCGAGGTTGAAAAATTACATCTGCATTATGCATTGCACATTTACGTAGAATAACTTTACTTTAGCTAAGAGCTGTGTTTTAGCAGTCTAGTCCACTTATTTTACTTGAGTGATAAGTAGAATACAAAACAATCTCTGTTGTGCCATTTATTCCTCTACAACGACATACATTCTCAGAATTTGGACTAAAATATTATCAAAATGGAAACTTATACTTAGAACCAAGGAACCTCTTAGAACAACTATATTTTATTTTGATTATTATAAAATGTCTGATTGGAAATTCCGATGAGAACTTAGCCTACGGAAGGCCGATTTTTCGATCTAATGCACTGTCCCGACCTTGACAATCGAAGCCCCCTACTACGGCAATTGTTCCCGATTGAACTTGTTGCAGCAAAAAGAGATACTCCGTTAGTAGGACGAGAAGAATTAATTGTGTCGACATTATTATTCGGTCGAGTTTTCCTTCTGCTTGATTTTCCCTGTTTCTGATTTTCGTTAACAATTCTTATAGTGATGACAGTGCCAGGATTTTGATTTTCGGTTGGCACTACGAAGGGGACATTCTGGTTATAGTGGTAGACAACTTGAGGGCTTTGGACAATGTAGTAGTATGGTGAATAGCCCACTATCCCTCCGGCTGAGGCACAAACATTCTCAAATGAGAATAGCACTGTTATTCCCACTAATAGCTTTATCATTATCGCTAATGATGATCTCATGTTCATTTTCTCCATCCTCGCTTTCAATTGTACACTAAAAAGAAATTAAAATTCTGTTATATACCGTAAAATGCAAGATTCAAAAACTAATTCAAAAATTTAAGCAATAAAATGAAGGACCGACGATTTCGTACCAGATTTAGAAGTGCTTTTAGAATATACTTGCGGCTGTTGTTTCTAAGATTTTCTGTTCAATAATGAATGGAGTTATAAAATTATGGAATGAATGTGCACATTTAATTTCATATTTACCAAGCAATAATTATTTCTGAAAAGTTGTTTGCCCTGTGCCATCATCATCATCAATGCTCTTCGCATAAATGAAAGTGATTTTTCGCAATACCCAATTATGGCTAGGGAATCTCAACTTGGTGTAAGCGATATTGATGCAGTTGTAATCTAATGCACACTAATTAATTGTGGTTATACAGACTAACTGACAGTATCAACAAGTATGCGTATGGCCACAGATTTTTTATTACTTTTTTTATATTGATTAAACTTTGTTTTTGAGTAAATAATAGGTAAGACTATACCCATTGGAGCCAGGACAGGACATTTCTCCCCCTCCCAATAAATGACGACCCCCAAATCAACTCCAAACTATCTAAAACGGATAAATATACACTAAAAAAGTTTCGTGTTTTTAACCGACTTTTCTAAAGACGCTTCAATAGGTTTAGTCTTACGAAATAATATATATCGATATCGAAATAGCTTTTGATAAGAAATATGAAGGTTCTTGCTCAACCGACGTTCTTGCTACTGACGCTTAAGACACATCTTCCGTTTGAGAGAACAAGACCTTTGGATTTGCAGTTGTCACCAATTCCGAGGCTTGTCGAAAAGGGTTCAGCCGGTTCAAAAGGACGTGGTTTTTTGGCAATGTTCGGTTTCTGAGACTGCTTGAGCTTATTTTTTGCTGGGTTTACTTTTGGACGCACTTTAGGGAGTGTCGCTATTTGCTCCGATTTTCCTTTTTCTTTCACAATGTTGACAATGTTGACAATGTGAGGAGTTGGTGAAGAATTAAATGTAGAGAACACAAAAGGAGTGGTGTACTGATGTTGATAAATAATCGGATGATTCGGATAAGGGTAGTATTTGTAAAATGAGTACGTATGTAATGGTACGTAGCCAAAAATTCCATGTGCATCTGCTGTTGTTTGCTGCATTATTATCGTCAATACAATTCCAAAAAGTGTATTCATGATGACAAGGCCAAGAGTTTTTGCCATTTTGGACAGTTCCTGTTACACCTGTTTAAAGACAAAATTAGTTAATGGTCCAAGTTTAATTAGTAAAATAAAATATATTATTATGTGCAATGCTTTTAATAATTTATAGGCGAATACTTTTCGAGACAGAGAGGTAATGACAATCCTTCTGAACTCTTCTTCAGAAACATTTATAATGAAAACCCTTTGCTGTAGCTAAGTAGGAAATAATCGTTTAAGTCTCTAAACACTAACCAAATTGTACTAAACACTAAGTCCCAGGAATAGTAAGGTATTAAAAAAATTGCATTAACTTTCGATGTCATTGCCGTGTGCAATGTAGCTGGCCTACTTATACATGGGAGTGCATGATTGTAAAGGACAAATTAAATTATATGCATCACTAATTAAATTATCAAAGCGTTTATTGAAGTATTACTGTTACTTATTATTTGTGCAATAATAGTGTATTCTGAAGTGTTAGCGAACACAAACATAATGTGCGTCATATATCATAATAATAGAAATAAATCCCTTCAAACACAGTTCAGCTGATTCATAGCTGGTATTAGTTTTGTGTGTCAGAGTGTAATGAGGGTAATGGTAACAAGGAAAACATGTTTGCATATCTGTGAGAACCTGAGACCTTATCTTAGTGAGGGGAACTGACCTTTATGTTCATAGACTAAATATTCAACCCGCTAATAGCTAACGCTTTCAGTTATCGTTCGGAAGGTGACGATAATGTTATTAACGATGGGAAAATTGATACTGTAATGTACTTACTAGATAATGGTGTGTCACTTAAATGTTAAATGCGATTTAATTGGCAGCATAAAGGACAAACTCGAGTTTTGCAACTTAATTATCTTGAAAATAAATCATATCTATATTGGATGTTATCAAGGGATGATACTATTGTGTGTATTTAGTTTAGTAAGGTTTACTAATGCGTCTGATGCTGTCAAACTCGAATTTCTGATGTAAACCTTAATCAAATAGTAAATTTGAATAATTTGCATATTAAAGTGTCTTTAGAAAGTAGATTCAAGGATTATGCAATTTTACTCCCACGCAAAGCTTATCACACGATTTAAATATGCATTTAAACAAAATACTTTTTCTAGTTGATGACTTTATTTAATAGTTCCGTTCCCGTACCATTATTTCATCGTATAGTTTCTGAAAATCATAGATTCAAAAAAGCATGTACAGAGAATATATTAGTGGTTACTGAGAATTTATGTTTTTGCAAATACGCAGACAATGATCGTAGCAAATACGACATTTAAATGTTTTACGCACGCAGCAGATTTATTACCGTAACAGAATTAGAATCTCACGCACTCCGAATTCACATTATTAGTCAAGACCTATGCAAAATGCTATGCATAATATCCATTTAACTGTGGTACCATTATCAAGTTTCATTTATTGGCTCAGGTTCAAATTCTTGAGATTGTTTTGAAGTGTTTCATCGTCAGCGGGTTGAGAAACATTTTCCTTAGGTGGTTCAGTGCTATCAGTTTTATTGTCTTGGGGCGTGTCTTCAGTTGCTACAGGAGGAATTTCCTTTGATGGTTCAGGCTTCTCAGTTTTGATTTCTACAGCCACTTGGGGAGCATCTTCCTTTGGAGGTTCTGCGGTATCACTTGCAACGGCAGCAGTGACTGGAGTTTCCTTTGGGGGTTCTGCCGGAGTAACACTTTTATCATCTGCAGTGACAGTAGGAATATTTTCCTTCGGGGGCTCTGCGTTATCACTTGCAATTATTTTATTTTGACAGATTTCGTCTTCGACAGTTTGAGGAATATTTTCCTTTGGAGGTTCAGCGCTAACTTGTACGATTTTCACGTTTGAATTTTTCTGCTCATTAACAGTCAGAGTGAAAATGTCTGGTCTAGAGTAATGGCCCACTGTGTCCAAGTCAAACTTCCCCCGAGTGCACTCAGCCACATCGATATCAGCGTACAAAATCCCTTCGCTGGTGTAATTCGGTCCTGCGAGGATTTCTCCAAGGGGATTGACAATGAGGCTTCCTCCTCGGCTGACAATATCGTCCTTGCAGTCCACAGAGTCTACCAAATCTGCTGGGTAGTCCGATTTTCTAATAAACTGATTACAAGCTAAAACGAAACAGCGACCCTCAAGAGCAATGTGTTGCATAGAATGGATCCACCCGTCACTATCGTCTGCGTTTGGAGCCAAATAGATTTGAATCCCTATAAATAGAAACATTTTAATTATTTAATTGCTTTTCAGTTGCTTTTAGAATAGCAAGATTGTAAAAATTTACCTTTGGAATACATCGTCACTCTCATCAAAGGCATGTAGTTCTCCCAGCAAATAACTGCACCAGTTTTTCCCATAGGCCAGTCGAATACGGGAAAAGTGGAGCCGTCTCCTCTGCCCCAGACTAGTCTCTCCGCTGTTGTTGGAACGATTTTTCGATGTTTTCCCAAAAATTGGCCTTCGTCATTGAAAAAGAGTGTGACACAGTAGAGAGTAGCTAAGTCACGTTCGATAGCTCCGACTACCATGTAAATCTTATTTTCTTTTGCAATATTCCCCAACTGAGTAACAATCGGTCCGGGAACATCTACTGAACTTTCATAATATCGCTTAAATGTCTCACGGCATTTTGGATTCGTTTGTCCTGGTTTTCCAAAATCTAAGAAATGAGGATACGCTGAAAGAAATGCTTCGGGAAACATAACAAGTTTTGCTCCTGCTTCTGCAGCCTCCTTAGCATATTTCACAACTTTTTCCAGCGTTTTCTCCGCATTAAAAATTGCTGAAGCAGCTTGAACCACTGCAACTTTTGTTGCCCCTTGTCCACTCATTTTTGATTTGCTCTAAAGAAAAAATGAAAGAATCTGTATAATTAATAACCTAATTAATGCGGAATGTAAAAAATTCAACAGTAATTAAGAGTAGTTAAGTAGATGATTAAAATTAAACTTCAGGATAAAATTGCCGGAGTAAATACAAGTAACGATACAGTAGATAGAATTAATTTTGATTACCTTGTGTTATTTAGCAGAGAAAAAGTATTCTTTGTGCTGCAGCCGGAATTTAAGAAGTGTGAGGGAGTTAGGAACCCAAGATCATAACTGATGGGAATATCTTTGTGGACCAGTGCTTTTAAGTAAACGAGAAATACTCGGAGTATTTTTTTGTCTGATCTTTATCTCCTCTCTCGCATCTGTAGATTTATTTTGAGTGATTAATAGGAAGCGTATGGAATTCTATTTTGGTATCTACTAGCATACTGTTGCTATTGCATATTCCAACTCATGTGCAGAAAATTTTCATTGGATGTTATGACTGAAAATACATATGTGAGGCAGTAAAAGTAAAAATAACTCAATTAGTTTTGGTGTAGACTGATTCCCCTTTGATTCTTCAACTCTATAATCTTTAACTGTATTCAAAGCTTTGATCTCCATATGCAGTTACCTATCAAGCCAACACAAAAAGTGACATTGTTCGACTTTGTCTCACTCAGCCAACTACCCAGTAGCACCAGGACACAATTTAAATAATAATTCTTTATATTTACTAGACCCAATTCAATCTGTACTTCAATTCAACGATTGTCAACAGGATTTCACGATGCCACATACATCTTCTAAATAGTGATGCTAATTGCTAAATTAATTAACTGGAAAAAATGCCCTTTACCTCGTTTAATCCATACTTCATAATAGTATGACTCAAATAGACACATTCAACCATTTCTTAGTATGCCAGTCTACCCAGATTCTACTTCCCAACTTTGTCTGACAACTAACCGATGGAATGTGAACTTGAAGGTTGACACACATCCTTGTGCTTATCTTTAGATTGCAAAAATAATTCATCTTTGAATAACATGCTGCATTGTTTTCAAAGAAATCATGACGAATTTAAATTTAAAGCTTCAACAGATGAACCATCCGCTAAAATAACATACTTGACAAGCATCATACGCCAAAACTGTGTCCTAAATCACAAAATACTTTTTCATAGACAATGACATTATCTACACGTACTAATATTTGGTATGGCAATAATGTGTATTCGAATGATCTATCTGCTTACATAGGAATAAGGATTTTAGAAAATGCTAGAAAAAAATTAAATGGCTCGTTTGGGCTTTAGTATGAATGGGGGCGGCAAAATATTTTATTTAATATTACTGTATGTAACTAATAAGTAAAATCTAGCGAATGTTTGATTTTGAATGTACGGTTCAACTAAATGGGTTTGTCAACATAATTAACTTTAACCCCAGGCTACATTGACAGATTCTTAAGACGTTCTTCAACAGTCTCATTATGTTTTTTTTATTTTCAACTTCGTTACTTGTGACATTCGAATTTTTCTTTGCTTTAACTGTCATGAATACATCGAAGTAGTGGCCAATAACTGTGTCCAAGTCAAACTTGCCTCGAATGGCATCTGTCAAGGTCCTTCGTCAGTGTAATTGGGTCCTGCAAGGATTTCCCCGAAGGGAGACAAAATAAAACTTCCACCCCGACTTACAATATCTTTCCCATAATGCCGGTGATATCTTCCGGATGATCATTTTTTGCCACGAATTGATTGGAAGCCAAAACAAAAGTTCTTCCTTCAAGAGTAACATGTTGTACAGTGTGAAGCCATCCGTCACCGAATCTGCATTCAGAGCCAAGTAAGATTGAATACATAAAAATACAGTTACTACAAACGTTATCTACTTCCACAAAATAATATTTTCGCTGTAGGACAGTCAATCTGTTATCCAGTACTCAGCTTGCGTTTATGTCACCATAACCTTAACTCGAATAGCTTCATAAACAATTTAGAAAAACAATTCAGCTTTTTAGAATCAGTAGAAAATTCTGTAAAATAGTCTGCTACTCTGCTGCAGACAATTTTAATTGCAAACTATTTATGATCCAATTCGGATATTATGCTGCCATTGGGAATTACAATGATAATTTATTATTCTTTCTTATTCAATTAAGTCCAGGTTACTGGTATGAAAATATGTACTGTTTATAATTCGGCTATTGGCTGGTTTGAATGAGGAAATTTTGGGCATTGAATTATGCAAGTTGGGATACATTTTGTGTCTTGAGCGAATATCTTTATGGTTTGAATCTCAATTTAAAGATAGGCTTTACCTTTGGAATGGCTACTCTGGCCATGGGTATGTAATTTTCTCAACAAATAACTGCCTCAACCTTTCCCATGGGCCAGTCAAATATAGGGAGCGAAGACCCATCACCGGAACACCATACCAGGCACTCTGCAAGAGTTGGCACGAGTTTTCGGTGTTTCCCCAAAAACTTTCCTTCATTATTAAAATACAGTACAACACAGAACAAACTGAACAAAGCATCTTTCGATTGCTCCAACCACCATATAAATGTTATTATCTTTGGCAATAGTTCTAATTGAGTTACTATCGAACCAGGAACATCTACAGAACTTTCCTTAAATTACAAAATGCATATAAAATCCAGACTGCATACCGCATGTGGTTTCTTTAGCATCAATAACATCCGCTACCCAATATTATGAGTACGTATTCTAACCAGTATCTCTGAAAGTTAGATCGTGTTTTTGAATCCCTTTTTCCAGGTCGTAAAAAGTGAATTGCTCTAGTGTAGCCAGAAATAAAACGGGAAATAAAACTAATTTTGCTCCTCCATCGGCAGCTTCCTTGGCAAGTTTGGCTAATTCCTCCACACATTTTTCAGCATTGAAGATCACAGATGCAGCTTGGACTACTGCTTCTTTCGTCACAAGTTATTATATAAAAAAACTTCAATTAGAATGTATAGAACCATCAAAAATTCCAATTTTCTGGGATCATTATCATATCCATTTACTAATGCTTTGGATATTTTAAGAAATAAATACTCCACACATTCTCTATTCATAACTATAGCTAAACAATCAAACCTTGACACAAAACGGAGCTGATTTTGAGTTTCGATAGGTAGATTAAATGTAATAAATTAAACTGCAATTTGTTCAGAGATACACGGAGCACAGTTGTTTGTATATAGTAGACGGAGACAAATGTGCCGTATCAATTAGGACAAAAATAGACTGTTTTTTATTCAGCTCCAGTTTAAATGCTACATTACGCATGTACTTATTTACATCTACTTGTTAGTTTAGACAAGAATCTCAGTCGATCTCGCTTAGTGTTAATGAAACGTGGCATGAACTCTTATGAGTTTTTTTCTATAGATTAATTAGATACATATAATCTTACTACTCTCATCACACTTACTTTATCTGACGGATAATTAATAACGATCATCAAAAATTTGATATGAAATGTTTTGAGCATACTATTGACTAGTTAGATTAGAAATTATAAAACACCAAGAACATGCTTGATCTTCGCTTGTGCGTCTAAATTGTAAGAGAACGTCTGCGGCAGCTTTTATGACTTTAAAAACAGTGCAATTTATATTGGCACAAGAAAATGATTTTATCGGTTCATCCGAGATAAATGGGGATTTCTGTGTCGCCGACTGTTAACTATAAGGAAGGAACATTCATGCACAGAAATGAGTTTTTGTAACTTTAGTGGGTTTGGCCTGTCAATGTCAATGCCAACACTTAAGGTGACATTGCTGTACAATATGAGTTCTTCTGCACCAATATCGTAACTCTGTTAGGAATAGGAGAACATGAAAAAGACAGATTAAAATACTCAATAATGTTAGGATATGCACTATATACATTTCTGTCTGCAATCAAAAGCAAGGCTAACAACATTTTATGCAGCTGCTGAGTTCAATATGTCCTTCTACACATTTTGCTTGTTATCCCATATTATTTTAACGATGGGATTGTATATCTCTAAGGGTATACCTACATCAGTGTAGATAAATACCTATAAAATTTTACTGTTACAATTTAGAACCACTAATTCCATTATTCACGCCAAGAGATTTGAAATCTCTCCAATTCGCATCCCATTATCAAGAATCTTCTCGTGAAGATGTAAATGTATTAATTTTATGAGAGTATTGATGTGTAAAATATTATTGATGAAATTACTTGCATTCGGTAACCAACAATCAAGTCATTTGAGGAGGAAACTAAGTAATACTTATGCACATCAGTAATCCTAAATCGCATTCCATATTCAAGACATATTCAAAATGAATTAAAATCAAGAAGATTGTATTTGTACTATTAGCATAAAATTATTAATGACTAACGTCACAAGAAACGATGCCAATTTAGTATAGAATTGAAAGTTTCCAATATTTTAGTTTCATCTGACAGTACTTGAAACGGCCTTTCGACTGGTGTACACCTTGTTAGCGTAGCTACACGGAAAATGTGTTTTTTAGGCTTCGAAAGTTAAGGAGCCATATGATCATAAACGACAATTTTTAAAATGAATTGGGGCCATTTTATCATAAGTGACATAGGCCATATAGTCATAAGCGACAATTTCCATTTTGGCGTATTTTACCTTTTTCTCATGTACTGTATGGAAAGTTAATATTTTAAATAATACAATTTAAAGCTATTTAACCTAGATATTTTTGGTATAATCCACATTGGTATGGGTAGTTGGTTAAAAGAATTATGGACAGAAATGTATTTAACGCGTATTTACACATTAGTGTACACTGATGTACATCATGTCTTACATGCATATAAAATTGAAAGACAGTTTCATTGTAATCCGTTGTGCTTGAG
>JABASH010003595.1:0-16075 GCA_019776445.1 Tomocerus maximus | reverse complement strand
GGTATCCGGATACCTTTGAGCACCTATAGTTTATACTAGGTTAGGTTAGGTTTTTTAAGGGGTGCTCAAAGGTATCCGGATACCTTTGAGCATCTGCAGATGCTCAAAAGTATCCCAGATAGAAATTCGTTCATTTTATTACCTAAAACAATCAAAAATATCAGAGTAGGTTCAAAGTTCAAGTTTGATTCATAACACATGCAAAGGCATTTTTACACAACATTTAATAAACGAATCAAATTAGCAGACAAAATTTCAAGCACAGTATGGTAGAAATTAAAAAAAAATGTTACAATTTACGACAGCTAGACCTGACATGATAATAATTTACAGTACTAATAATAATTCTTCTCATGATTAACATTTATAACTGGAACTAATTGTGAGTCATACTTAATAACACCGAGCAATTCAACTAATTGAAGGGACAAGTACACAATTAAATAACAGTAAACTCTGACATGATAATACTACTACTAATATTATTACAATACAATATGTATATGTACATAATAATAAACTTAACAAGATAATTAATTAATGTAACGAAAACGAAAGTCGGGACTGTTCACTGTCTAGTTGCCATTAAACGTACAATAAGATTAGCAATGTCAACGAGGTAATAAACATGATTAATTAAATTAACTGACTTAACAAGAAATGAAATAAATTCTATAGTCAACATTATGTATGTATTCCGCAGTATTATTATATATTGTAGTAATTGTAATGTATATATTTTATTAATTGACCTACACACTAATTTGTACATCGGAGGTAGCAATCTGCCAGCAACTCTAACTAATTGTATCTGTACTGTAGATTATTCATTTATATATTTGTATGTAATTGTAGTAGTAGTAGTTGTAGTTTAGTTGTTTGTATAATACATAGTTACGTACGTTATAATATTATGTCTCCACTCAAACTGACAATACTTTGATTTCCTCATTCCCCATATTAACGTCAACGCAATTAAACACTGCATGGGCACACACAACAGTACAACGCACAGCATTCTTACTCTTACTACGTACATACAAAACAAATCCTCACACAATGGTGAGCATACTACAAAACCAAAGTCATTTGCACTTATTAATTCTATGTAAATAATATTATTATGCACTATTATATCTACTTATTCATCTATAACCGTTACATGGAACTTTTTAGTAGACAATTACACGATTTTGATGTTTTCTAGTATTGTTATAAATATGTAAGTAGTGTACTTTCTTAGGGTAGCGGACAGTTGAGAAATTAGGATTACTACACTCTTCTACGTTCTTTATAAACTACGATAATTATTATTAGCATTCATTTAGTAACATTAACTAATTAGTATAATATTGACTGATTGACTAAACACACTCATTAAATAGCTATTTCGATAATTACTAAATTGACATTGACAGCTCTGACGAAAGTACAAGTACACAGAGCTCGAGAAAGAAATACACTTTTACTTTTGAGTTGCTAAACATTTCCGTTTTTCATCTACAAAGTCAAAGTTTAACTAATTTGTTTTGTTTGTTGAGACGATTATTTTTCTTTGTAGAATTCCTTCACGAATCAATTTTATATTACATAATAATTACATCCAACGTGCCTATTTTTAGTCGTACAATTGTATTTTTACAGATAGATGCAGTAGTAAAGTAATTATACGTATATTTATATCGTTAAAATTATTTTTGTGTTTTAGGTACACTGTTTCGACATTTTGTTTGTTTTGCTCAGCTTTATTTGTAGTGTTCTGTTATTTATAGACCGTTGCTTTACTTTTTGTTGTGCCCAATTCATGCTTTTATGAAATTGCAACTCTCTCTGTCTCGTCTGCTTTGTCTTAGCCATTTCTGACAAACTGAGTTACAAAATTCTTAAAATAATCTTGGACACTTCCTTGCATAATTCTACATCTATAATTTCTGCAGCTTTATATGGCCAAATTAATTTATTTAATTTTAGCCAAGTTGGAACGATAGAAAGTCTCCGGACCCTTGCCCCAGCCATTAATCTAGTTTAAAAATTGAATCCCATTCAGTTTTCTGTAGCGAGATGTGTCGTAGACCCAAAGAAAGATATCGCGACAAGAATGGAAGTCATAGCAGACAAGACAGAGATATTTAGTTAGTTAAATCTAACACAGACACAAAGTCGGTCGACAAACAGACAGAGTACACGAGATTACTATAATATTAACTACATTATTGTACTACCAAGATTACTAAATATCAACTCATTTAGCCTTATAGTACTACAAAATGTTTTCTCCTTCAATATTGTTACTTTACAGCTTTATTATAATAATAATTTATTATAAAGACCTTATCTGTCTATATATTTTATATCATTACAAACAGGTTGATTCTCTCGCTCGATTACACCATCATTAATTTACGAAGGTAGGTACATTGAAATCAGCTGCAAATTTACCAATAACATTTCTTTTGTAAAAAGGTAAGGTACGTAATTTAACCTACAGGATTTGGAGGAGGAGTTATTACATAAATTGAAAATGGATAAATAAAAGTGCATACACCATTAAATTATCAGCATCTCAAAGTATAGATCTCTGTCTCCGACCATCCTACTATTTAATTAACAATGTCAAGATTGATTGCTACAGAAATTATTATTTAGATCTTAGAGTTGTAACGAGCAGGCCTATTTCCGTAAAACTAAAGTTTGCCTAATTGTAGAACAATAATATCACTAGATACTGTTTCTATCCATAATTTCATAGAAGGCATGATTGGTCTGCCTAAGTACATTTTTCATTATTTCCCATTTATTAATCAGGAGTTAGTTTTGATAAAACTAGATCATTTTTATGACATTCGGCATTCCTGACGTAGTCGACTCGATTAAAACTTCCCTCAGGTATGCAAGTTTATATTTGTATATGTATGTGAGTTTCAACTTCATTTTTATTCCTTTCTGCCACAATCTAACCTCATTTGACGATATAAGTAGTAATAATTTACACCTTCGTACATAACCTCTAGTGGAGCTAATTAGATTATAGATGGGGAGTTCTAGTGGTGTCACTGTCTGTCTGATCTACGCCTGAACAAAGGATGAACAAATTGAAAAAATCGCTGCTGCCACGCATGATAGTGCATTCAAATTACAATCCGGTTGTGTAGACAATTTAATCTGTAACTGTAACTATGTATTTCATCTTATACTTCCATACTTGCTTCAATAATAACGATCATTAAGTGTTACTTTAATATGATTACATGTAAAGTATTATGTGGTATTATATATAGTATAGTAGAATTCCTGTCCTGAAAGTGTCCACAATCGGATTGGTGAATAAAGCGTATTGAATTATTATCTGTCTAATCTGTTGTACATACATAAATAGCTCTGTGAATTATACTTGACCCGATCTGACCTGACTTAATTGGATTTTTGTGTAAATTAACAGTAAAGTATATGTAGTAGAGTTGTATGTATCTAAATAGCTAGTAGGTATATGTACCAGTACTAGACTATACGGCACAGAGCTAAATATAAAATGTTTTACCTGTCTGTATTGTATCTGTATTAATAATGACTTTGACTAATTTGAAGATATCAGTTCAGTTTGAGGCGGAAGTAGAGCGAGCGGCGGTTTTAACCAACCGTAAGTTAAATGTAAAAAATCAAATCATATTTAAAATTTTATGAATCTGTTGTTAACAAAAGTACCAAACTACAGCTTAGTTAACTCATCATCTATTCTAAACAGTTAACATTAAACAATAAATGTGTTTGTATTGTATGTGGATTTCTCTTTACCTGAAATATTTATATCTGAGCCAGTTCAGCGGGTTAATAGTTAATTTTTTGTTAATTGGTAGTAAGTATTGGTATTAACCACCTACACATTTATTTCTCCTATTTCGTTATGCAAAGTGCATACTATTTACGCTTTTAAATCATTTTAAACAATTGCAATTCAATATTAAATTGTTACGTTTTGTGAATTTCATTGTAGCTTTTTCAGTTGATGTCACAACAAACGACATTACTAATTTGTCTTGTTAGTAAATCTGTAGTACTTATACTAGGCTTTGTAATAATCTAATAATATTTGTATGTAATTACTATGAGAAGAGATACTTTGGCAAGTCTTGAACTCAAAAATGCATTGAGGAAATGGTTGTTAGTTCACGTAATTACTGAATAAATCCATATAAAGTCACTAAATAAAATTAGGACAAGAATAGAAGAAGATATCTTAAGAGGAGAATTCAGTGCTTTAAAGACTTTCAATTGCATTTAAACGTAATTATACCTACATAGTAGATACGTAGCCATCTATATAGTAGTAACATCATTTGAATACTCATGCCAATCAATGTGAATCCCATGGGATTTCTAAATTACTACTAACATGTGTGACAGTTACTTGTAAGTTATTCAAAGTTGGGTATTTGCTTTGGCTTGGCTTTTAACTTCAATCTCTTTATGAATAAATGTATTTTTTGTAAAAAGCCATTTTGTTGAATTAATTCAATAACCTAGAAATTGTCTTTTCAAAGAGTACACGTACAAATGCAGTGTCTAGTCGGTAGTAAAACGAGAAATAATAGCCTGTCTATAGCCAACCGGACACGGTACATTGTATATTCACTTTTAAGAGACCAGCTTTGTAGCTAGCTGCATAGCTCGACCCGCTTTGACATGATTCGATTTCAGAAATCATTACTCACTCGAAATGCATTCATTATACATGCCTATTTAATAAATTAGCCTACTGTACCTAAATAATGTAACTAAATGACCCGGACTAAGTGTATTAATTAATATATTTACTCTTCTATACATGATAAGAAAATGTAAACAAAAAACTAAAGGATGATACAAAATTCAGTTAAATGTTCTGTCAATACTGCTTAAACAGTAGAAATAAAATAACAAAAATCCTATTCGGCTAGATGATTATAATGACACTTGATTTTCAATGGCATGGGCCATCAATTCTGTCGTAAAGTTGGTAAATTAATTGGAACTCAACTATTGCATGCAAAACAATAAAACAACACCGGTGCAGGTACACACTTGTAATAATATTATCTTTCTAAACCCTAGTCGTCTCAATCAACGTTAATCCATGATAATAACAATATAGGCATATATTATATCTACACAAAAACGTGACCCATTCACAGTAACATTATAAACTTGATTATTTAGTAAACTATTTCCTGCATTTGCTGAGTGTGGTTGAGAGCCAACATCCCCTGCCATGTCCTGCCTGCTAACATTTAAGTTCAATCCTAGCAATGCAATGTGCTGACTTAATCAATAAATCAGCATCTCACAAATTCTGACTTAAATAACCCTCTATTATATGATAAAGGATATTTTCAAATACTTATGATATTACGACATGACAAGGCGGGGATTGTTAAACTTGGTTAAAATAACTCCCTGGTTCGTCAAGTAAGTAATTTGAACATTTTTCATTAATCTAATTGTTCTAGTAACTCATGTTCGCTAGACATGAATTAATTAGTGTAGAACAAGACAGACCTGCGTACATTTAGCTTAATTAATAGGTGCGTAGGCTTCTATTTATATTAACTTACTTACTCACTATATTAGTTACTCGTACTTGAAGGTATAGTGTTCTTTTGGTTAGTTGTGTTTCATTTTAAACTCCACTGAGTCTGTTGCTATTGCTGAGTGCATTGAGCCGCTCTACAATGCAGGAGGCAGATATTCGAGCCTCTGCATCCTGATCCCATGCATCTTTCATCGCTTCTGATAATACCATCATTCCTGGGTGACTCATCCAGTCGTTTCTGATGGTCGGCCGCTTCCTCTGGGTCACAACTATGTCATTCATTTCTTCCAGAGTTGGCTGCTGACCGATAAACTCCTCAAAGGGCAGTCTGTAGTCGCCTACTGGTCCCTGATAAATCATAAGATACGATATATATACGGTTAGGTGACCAGGGAGGAAATAATACTGTGTGGCTTTAATTTTAATGAGAAACTCCTTTTACTCACTATACTTGTATCAAAGGTACGCATTAATTAAGAATTGAATATTTTGGGGAGATCATTTCAATACCTGTTGAGCACTGCACCTAGATGCCAGTTCCCACAAAACCAATCCACAAGCATACATGTCGATACGCTGGAAGTTATCTCTTGTGAAACTTACAGCTCCTTCCAAAACTTCAGGTGCCATATAGCGTCTTGTGCCAACCTTAACGGGAAAAAATCATGACAACAAATACTTATCACAGAAAAGCTCTTTTAAGCACAACCAGAGAAATAAAACTGACAGCAAATAGTACACGAATGCAAAAATAATAAGGGGACATACCTGACCGTGACACGTGCCCACGGGCTTTGTAGGATAGAAAATATGGGCAAGGCCAAAATCTGCAACGCATGCTGTTAAATCAGGGCGCAATAATACGTTTTTCGACTTAAAATCTCTGTGGGCTACAGCTGGCTTGTAGCCTTTGATCCCCGCGTCAATTTCTTCATGAAGAAACGCGAGTCCTTGACACATTGTCACGGCTACTTTGAGTAGCTCACTCCACTTCAAACTATTTCCCTGAAGATGAAACAAAAGATCAAAAGTTATTAATCATTCTTTGTAATTAACAAAGCAAAAGCATGTTACAGAGCACAGGAGAGAATAACTATAGCAGTAACACGTTAGAGAAACCCTATCGGTTAATAAACCCAACATTTTGTACATCAAACAAATCTGCAAACAGAATACTGAATACAATATTATTAGCGCTTTAGATAGAGTAGAGTAAAGTAGAATAAAAGTAGCGAACAAATAGAATTATAGACTAAAACACATCAATAGAAACAGAGTCCTGTTCCGAAAATAAAATCTATGCAATATACTTGAAATCTTATCACCCAAACCCAAAACTTTATTTGTCAAGTGAATAGTTGAAATTACTGAACTGACAATGACAAGAAGTTGGGCATATTTACATTCCTATCATTTATATTTCAGCATTTAATCGAGAGGGAAGTACATATTTAAAAAAGTCTGTCTTTGAATTCTATAAGCGCCAGACAATCAGTTAAGTGAATTAACCAAAAACACCAATTCTGAGAATCTACGCGAAATTAGGAAATATTGACACATTCACATGAGTAAGTTACCTTGAGGTAGTCATAAAGAGAGCCTTGCTCTAGATACTCAGAAATGAGCCACAGTTGATGATTTTCGCCATCAGAATAATTACGAGCGCCAATGAATCGCAGAACCCATTCACTGTCGCACATAAGTGGTAGGGAATACACTTCTTGTTCCAACTTCCAAGAAGCCTTTTCTCTCAAAGGGAGAATTTTGACTGCCACGTAAGAGTTGTTGCCAGCCATAGATGCTTTCCACACATTTCCAAATCTTCCTGAAGCTTTTACTTCAACCAGCGTAACTGACAGAGCTGTGACAGGAATGCAAAAATACAATTTAATTAATATTTTCCTTTCAACCAATCAATTTGATTGCCATTTTTAAGTATCGTTTTGCTTTGAATAGCCTACCATAATTGCTTTCAGATTTGTCTAGCAATATATTTTCTTCGTCCGTCAATCCTGAGTCAGATGTAGGTAGAGGTTTCTTTAAAATTCGTCTGTGTACAAAAAACGCACCTGTGACAAAAAGTGCACAAACCAATGGAACCAAGGTGAAAACCAAAATTGACGAAGAACTTGAACGGGGAGGTTGTGTGACTGTCTTCGCTAAAATTAAATAAAAATGCATATTTTGAAGTTTATCATAGTTGCGCCCGAAAAGACCTAATTTCTTTACAATATTTGTCTTACGTGTTGCAGTTGATGGTACTGGTTCAGGGTCCCAAAAATATTCGTGATTGCAATTATCTTTAGAGCAGCAACAAAAAAGTGTGTACGTATTTGTTTCCTTCCGACGAAAATGTCTCTCTACACAATTATCATGGTCGGCGCACTGTTTATCGTTCAGAAAACAACCTTTGTACTGCACAAAGTCTTTGCTGGAATCATTAAACCTTTGCCACAGAACAAAACATCCATGACTTCTTGAGGGCCCGTCTTCCCCACATGATGTTGTTCTCAGGGAGTCATTACACAGACCATCAGTTTTTGACCCGCACTCGGTTACATTATAATACTCGCATTCCAAGCTTAAGGCTGGAACAACTGAAAACAAAATCATAACTTTAGTAATAATTCATGTTTTGAAAGTTTCAACTTTCACCTAAATCATTGCAAAACAAGATATGTAACAGTCCCTAATTTGTTTATTCATACCGTTTTGTCAATACATTATACTAAGTAAGGTTAGATTAGGACTTTTGGGTTACGAATCGGCTTTGTTTAAGGGAGTAAGGCAACTAAACTGGCTTGCCTTCGGTGCTGACTGTTGGTAAAGCAATTTCATCCTGTATGATTTGAACTGATTGGCACTTAAATAAAATTTGAATTGAATTGAATTGAATTGAATTGACTTCAGGCTGATTGGTGCTGAACTTTATGCAATTTGGTGTAGACATTTTTGGTTTATTTGAATTGTTTGGACAACATTTACGGTACTTAAAATTAACTATAAATTAATTTTCTGTAGGTGCTTGATAAACTCTGTTTACTAATGACTAATAATTTTTCAGGCTACTTATTTTGTGTTTGGGCCCATTAGTTACATAATATATCTAAATAATGTTTAAATGTTGAATGTTAACATTAATATCTGGTTGTTGCAATCAATACTAAACACATTGAATATTAAACGTGGACAATGTATGTAATATTGCTTCAATAGATACTTTAATAAAATTACACATATACATCAAAGTTGTTAGATGTTAAAATTTAGTAGTCAGCTGGGCTGGAATACATACACAATAAACAACAAACGTATGTACACATTTAAATATAAATAGTAATCGCAGTAACTTTGGCTTACCAAAACAAAGAATTCCAAGAATGACGATTACAGAAACATAAAAACGAACTGAGGTTTTCATTTTGAATTGACAATCATGTTGAGGTGAATGGTAAAAAGAGACGAAACGGATGATGAGCTGTAAAATAAAATTACAATATTGAATACCATTTATTTACAAAGTTATTCAAAATGAAATATTGTGATTGAAAAGTTGTAATTGAGGTTGGATGGACATGTTGTAATATTTACATTCAACATTATATTTATAATTAATTATGCTACGTACCTTAATATCTCGGATTGTTGTTTTGTGTAAGGTTAGCTTTAGGTTGCTATCAACTTAAGTGCACTGTTTGACTGTCCTATAATGTCATATATGTCACATTTAAGAAAGAGCAGATGAGGAGGATGTAATATTATTATAATTGCAATCTGCAATGTATAAATGTTATAATAAATAGAATATTGAATATAGATGCAACAACAACAACACGCAAAGAGGTTAGTACGACACGAACCAGAAGAGAACTGTTGTTATGTTATGTATGTTGGTATCGTAATTTGCTTGCTTAGCTTGGCTTTAGTTCTCTATTGAATAGATGAAAAGACGAGTTGGTCGTTCGTAGTTTTGGTAGTAGTCCACACTGAGTCCACACACACTCCGATCTACTACTCGACTCAAGAAGAGTAGTATTTAGCTAGTATCATAGATTATAGTAAAGGAAGCAACATTTTTGTCGTTGTAGTAAAATCTCCGAGAGAAGGAGGAATGAAGCAGCCATTATTATTGAATTGCGTCACGTGACACAGCCCTTTCCCTTAAAGCGCTACTCTATGCTTCTTTCTTCCTCTGCACTCACTCTTCACTATGCTGGCATTGCTGGCTCTCCTATTCTCTGCACGTTCTTACCAAGTCACTCCACATCAACGTTTGCGAATAACACAAAAATGGTTTTCTCCCCTGTTGAACTCGAAGATATTATGCAACATTGATCTGAATATTCCACAAAAATACAAGTTTTTAAAAGACATCGGGAAGAAATGCAAATTGCAAATCATATATCAATCATTAAGCTTTCTCCTTATATATGCACGCTTTCTCCATATCATATGCGACTTTCACTTAATGTGGTCCAACTTTCACCAAGTGAATTTGAAAGGGTCATTATTTGGTGGAAATAGTTTTCATATACTTTTTAGGAGTGATAAATGGAGTTTCATTTACATGGTGAAAGCATTTTGTGCAGTTAAAGAAGCCGTAATCCAGTCTCAACGGAACAATGAACTGCAAGATACACATAGGACTGATATATCTTTCTATAGCATAAGACTTGTTACTTCAGGACACAGACATCAGATTCATCATATTTTAATCATTACAGGTTTTGTAGCGCTTAGAAATAGATTTTTTGATTTGGTCTGATTGGTAAACACTATTGAAAGATTTTGTGAACATGCAATAAGGGGATGCCCTGATTGCAAAAATAGAAGCACGCAATACGTAAATACGCAATAGACAACAAAATTGATACGATACTCCTTTCTTGCTAGTACTTTTTCCATACCTATAATAATATTATATGCATACTATTATTCACAGACTACAGTAATATGGTATACGTAGTAGTAGATGGTAGTAGAGTAGGTATGCTCACACAAACAGACTCGTACATATTCATGCAATTAAATGAATACTACCAATCTTATTATACTTTTGTACAATGTGTGTGTTAGTGAGAGACTGCTGTTGAAAGCGAACTTACTATTGGAAGTTCACTGCCGCTCGAGCCGCGAGGGCTTACTTGCAATGCCACCCGTGACTTTTGTATGATACTGTCACAGTAACAGGATATTTATGATTGTTTGGAACATTCCATAATGCTCCATGAAAATCGGTAATGTTCCTCGTTCGCTGATTGGCTGATCCTGCCCCAGATCTGGGTATAAAAGTATAAAAGGAGAGCCCTTCCAATCCGAGAGTTCAGTTGCAGTTCAACTCCTAAGCCGGAAATCAGCTCCTGTGAGCTGGAAAGAATTCTCTCTGAGAATAGATCTGCTAGCTTTGATTACGACAACCAAGCATTCTTAACACGGCATTATTTATAGTAAATCAGCCAAAAGGAACCCGGGATATAACTGTTATAGTACATAGTATACATACATTTAACTTAACTACGACGTGCTAATACAATGCAAATCTATGAAGATGATTGCAGATTTGCAGCAGATGTGTATCTGTGTATGTACTCTGTGTACATTCATAGACAGAGACCAAAGGAGAGAGGAGTACGAGCTACACTACAGCATTTGACTAATCTTTACAAACAAGTTTAAACAACACACATAAGTATATACTGCGTATGTATACACAGCTTAGTACTATATTTTACTATAGGTAAACCGTACCTACACTTACCTAACTAACCACGGTCGGTCATACTATAACCTAGCCCAACTTCCTCAAAGCTATACCATTCGCAACAACTTCTCGAATACAAGCAAAGCTACAAATGTTGAGCGTAAGATAGAGATGGCAAAGAAATCTCAACCAGCAGTTTCCTAAACATTTCAGTGTTTTCGACACGATGTGGGGTTTTCTAGATTCAAATATTCTCCGGATAACATACCTTCCTAATTCATTATACCCAAATATTTGATAATCGCTTAAAATCACCACTGAAACGCAGTCCGGAATCGCAATGCAATGACTGACTATTCAAATTCCATTTTTAATCTGAAGGTAGGGTACATCACTCAGTAAGGGCCGAACTCTTTGGTAGAGACAAAGAACTTCAAAGAAGTGCGGCGTAATAGACTCAAATGCACAACCATTTGTTTGGGTAACACTTATGATATGAGACTCATATGTACATACACGAAAAGTAGTATGGCTAAATATCATAAATATTTCTATCGTGAGTCCACCCATACTCTAAGGTTCTTTAGATGGAAGGTCAACTTAGCCCTCGCTTCGGCGTATGCTTAAAACTCTTTAATGTGTAGTTAGTAATTACAGGATACTAAAATGCATGCATTACTTACCATATAGAGACAAAGTGAAAGCATTGATTGGAGAGGGATTTGTTTCTCCATCTTTATTTTTGCATCTTATTTCGTCAAGGTCTATCACAAACAATGACATTAAGTAGCTATCAAAGCAATTGCATTTTAAATGTTTACAACATAAACTTGTGTACCTATAAAATCACGGGATACTAAATCTAATCACAGCATGAGTATGTCAGGTATTTAAATTTTTTTAGCTATACATACATTATACATCTTTGTTTCATTAAAAATTAAGCAACATGCATTGGTTTATAAGTATATACATTTTTATGGAAAGGAAATTACTCTGTATAAGTGCGTTTTTCTACCCTGGCCTGGGAGCGACTACCTATGTTACTTCCAGGGAGTCAGGGCGTGTATGGGAGTTGTATTGGCCCTGATGGCCCTATAGGTCGTGAGTGCGTTGTTGTTGATATGGTGGTTTGAGGCGACGAATGTTGGAGAAACTGGAAATAGAAGGGTGAGTTTTGATTAGATGGGGTTCGTTGAAATTCTCCATAATTTCCGCGACTCCCTAGTCCCTACCCTAACCCTAACCTTCGCTACTGACTTCTAAGTAAACTGTTTGTAGTACCACCATGTCACATCTGAGAAATGAAATATTTATGTACCGACTCTGCATCTTTACTAACTCTTCGTCCTCGTAGTGCACTGCACGGTTCTGAGAGTCACTTCTGTCCTTGATATCGCAAACTTACCTAACTAACAAAAACGAAATAAGTAGCAACATGTCCTCAGAATTCTAAATCCAACGTCAACATCTCTGTTGTATTTTGTAATTAATGAACTATAAACTTTCCCCATGCCATACTTTATTTTACTTCATTCACTTTATGCTTTCACATTCATTATTCACACTGTTTTGTATTGACATTGCAGTGCAGATCTGCTTCGACAAAAGTACCTGTCTTGGTGCAAGAATCACTTCGTTCTGCATCGTCCATTCCACAAATACTACAATTTTATCCCATCTCACACTCATTCTGCCATAACACCATCCGAAACTACAATTGCAGATTCAATATATATCTAGTGTAGAATCTTACATTCGGTAGTAACTAACGAGGTAAAGAAGAACGACAAACTAAGTTCATGAAAGACTCAATTATGCCGACTTTGCATTGGTTACATTTAGTATTTACATTTCATATGAATAGAACACGTATTAGAGATCTCTTTCAAATCATCCCAAATACATACTGTACTAAATTATAATCATAAGTAAGTAAAATACTTATACAAATAAAAATAATTTTTATAATGTTTCTATCTCAATTAAACCTACTTTTCAAGAGATCTATGATCTGGTAGTCGTTACATTTTATTTTATAAGTTAGTATAGGTTTATAAAATAGAAAGCGCAGCAAGAACACATATTGGTACCAATAATTAGCAATTTAAACTAGATATTTTGAAGTACGCAGGAATCTATCTGACTGAACAACAGATGACCGATTTAACTGTGCCGTTACTATTTCTAGATAGATGCTATTCAAGATCAACAGCAGGAGTGTGTGTGTGGATTTAGTTAACCATGGGGTAATGAAATGAAAGTTGTAGGGGAAAGTGATGTTAGGGAAGGCTTTTACTTTAGTGGATGTACAAGCAGAGAATACAAGAACGACGAGGAGTCAGAAACCAGATATGGGTACATCGGGTACATCTGGATTTCCATTTTCTCGTGAAGAACGTGAGTCGGGGGAGGAAGGACGAGGGAATGCAATGCCAGGCAACATCCCGACTTTGCCTGGCTGGCAAGTCAACTTATCTTACTCAAATTCCCTGCCTTGCCTTACTTTCCTTCCCATTTCGACTTAGGTTAGTTTCATATCCGACTTTCCTCTTCAGACTCTACTATAATATTTTCTGCTCTTTCTCTTGACTTTACGATTTGGTGACTTCTGTGGGTTGAAACTGTACACAACACACAGGGGACTTTCCAAAAGCAGATAGAGTATCTCTGGCAATACGGCAGTTTGCATTGCAGTTGCTGCAGTTTTAATGTACTATATTGTCAGGGATCGAAATGACTACCACCTTTTGATGCTTATCAGTGAAAATATCTGTCTATGTTTGAAATTCCCTTTATTAAAAAATGAAATTCCTACTAAAATTGTGTACCTACATAGTTTGTTGAATGTTTCCTAAATATTCGTTTTAAATTGACCTACTATGGTTGTCCATTTTAGGTTCGAATGAGAAAAATAAGATTTTCAGGAACAAGTATATGGATGATGTACGGAAAAGGACTTATTTTTGATTTCCCTGTGATATTAAGCCGGGCAGGCAGGCGAGTCAGGGTGCGGGTATTGTGGAAGGTAGGTAAGGGCAAGGCTTCACAGTGATGACTGACGTTGCCAGGAATTACGAGGGTTGTTTCGATATTTGTCCTGTCGACCGAGAACTGCTCGAGAGTAAACCACTCGGTTCAAACTTCAGACCTACCGTACTCTCCTCCTGAATGTCCCTTCCACCATTTCATAGCCAGCCCAACTGCAACTACCCACTCCACTTTCCTATAAACTTGTCTCTCCAAAAAGGATAATCTAATAATATTATATGCCGTATGTCACAATTTATCAGGCCTAGCAGCTATGCCAAATATCCCGTTCCAAGTTCTATTTCCTCTGCCAACTCCTTCCCCTCTATGCCAATGGTTATACTATTCTTACTCCAATTCAGCGCATACAGAAGCTATTCTTAAACATCACAATGAGCAGCAATGATACCCATTATAGCTGAACAGTTGAAAGAAACGTATTAATATTATTTATCTATCTGTGCATATGAGAGAAGCCAGAAAAGAATGGTTTGAAGAATATTCCCACCCGACTTTCACTCTTCTTTCTGCAGTTCCAAATCGATGAAGAACGAAACAGGGAGAGTAGAAGTTTGTAATAATATCTATGTACACGACTTTCTTTCCAAAGAACTTTTTGTTAACGTTCCCACCAACTCTTTCTCTCTCCATTACAATGAACATCATATGCTTCTCTCCATGAACCACTACCTACTTACACGGATTTTCGATTGCCAATATATTGGAGATACTAAGAAATATCAGCAGTGCACTAAACCACAATGAACTCTGCACCAATAGCGATATAGTGTTGTGAATAATTCTTTCAATAAAATTACTTAGTTCTGCTTGAAATGGTTCACCCATCCCGTGGTGAACTATTTTTTTCGTGAAATTATGGTTCTGAAAAAATACAATAAATGGAAACTTCTCAATCATACTCCAACGGTTGGACCAGTTGGACGTAATTCAGTAGGTCAAGATTCGATGAAAATTTTTCTCTTAAATTTGAACGAAATAATAGACGGCCCAATTCAGCTACGTATCTGATAATAAAGAATTCTATGACTAATGAAATAAAGTGACTTATTGCTAAAACTGCTAAAAATGATCAAAACCTAATTTCCTGAAACTGAAATTTTTATATTTTTCTAGCTCATTCATTAATCCAGGTTAGGTTGGGTCCTTCGGATTCGGAGTTTGGTGCATTTTAGTTGTGTTTGGTAGTTAGATTATTATTGAGGTTTATTAGGGTAGATATACTATATACAGCTTCTAGGAACCCTACTTGTGATACTATCCGCAGGTAGTTAGTTATGACTAGAAGGGGAATCTCTTAATTAGTAGTAAGCAGATGGAGGAACAGAATTCGGTTCGTTCGGAGCAATAATCGTCGCAACAGAAGTCACCCAAATGCACACTGAGGAGTCCCATTTCGCTGTTTATGGCAGACGTAGCCGGGTGAAAGTTGCCTGCACAGAATCCTGTGATGCCAAAAGTGTCATTTCGATGCAGTTTATGACATAATTGTCGACCTATGTCTCCAATAAATAATCACAGCAAGGCAAGTAATGGAAGAAGGGTGCAAGGACTTCGTCTCTCCCATTCTTCACTTTCATCTCCGTCACTGCATCCAACTACCTCACTATTCCCTGCATACAGGGTCCTCCTGTCCTCCTTGCATTTTCCACCCTCTGGTTCACATAACAATAATATTATGTGGACTAGAGGGCAAAGACCGAGTTATGGTGAATAGCCCTGTACAAACAGTAACTGTGACGCTATTTCCTTTCAGGAAT
>JABASH010003594.1:0-16078 GCA_019776445.1 Tomocerus maximus | reverse complement strand
CATATCAGCATTCCTTTATGTCATTGTCGTTCTCTGTTGACGTGGTGTGAAGAAATGAATAAAAAGACAGTAAAAGTCTCCTTTTCTTTTCACTTACGTACTTATTCGTCCACATTCGACATTATTCAAGCCTTCAAGTGCATTTCATAGAAAAAATAAAGATCCGAATGATTGATTGAATTATTTCCTCATTTTCCTCTCACAGAGAAGCAAAGCACAAAAGCTGAGTTATAAAATAGAAAATGAAAAAATTCCTAACTATTACATAACACATTGGAGATAGAAATGAAATCTTTGGGAGAAATTGAGGAAAATTAATCTGCACTGGTTTACCCATTAAAAATGTAATAGCAAACCGGTTTATTTTCATTGGCTATAGCTCTAGGTATCCTATTTTGTCGATGACTTCATAGGTTGGTTTTGTATCTCTATTATTTGTTCGATACCTTGTTGGGAAATTCTTGATGTTTAGTAATAGCAATAAATAAAAACAGCGCGGGTAATGAAACATCGATAGATAACAAAGTTGGTGGTGTAAGTAGTAAATTAGCTTCTATAGCTTATCGTATATGGGCCATTCATAAAGATTATAACAACATGGACTGTTGATTCATCGTTATTTTCCATTCAGGGCTAAATCGGTGTAAATTCCATGGCTCTGTGGTTTGCTGCGGTGTGGTCCTGTAAAGAAGGCATTATCACGTAGTAGGTATGAAATCCGTTTTTGAATTATGTAACATTTATTGGCAATTCATTCCTTCCACTGTTCATTAATTCCCAATAAATTTTCATAACTTTGTCTTCATCGTTTCTTGAGGAGAGAGGAAACTGTTTCCGAAAGAATGTGCATACTTTCATGATTAAGTCCTAGAGACATAGAACCTAGTGGGAAATTGTAATTCTGGAAGAAGCACACTGAAAGTATCATTGGAATCATTAGAAAACGTTTAAAGTCGAACGTGACCTGACCTGTGGTCATGTGCACAAGTCATTCTGTCCCCCAAATCGGTTTCCTGTCTTTTTGTCAAGAAATATTAAGCAATTCCGCTAGGCATTTCTTGTGTTACAGAATTATGTCGGTTCTCCCAGTGCTAAATTGTGATTGATATGAATCTACTGTAGGAAAAAGGAATTTTGACCTTATACTCATAAGGTTGGTTAACTCTGTCATCTTTCTAACAGGGAAAGTTAGCCAATATTGCAGAGTCTGCCTTTTCGACATCGGGATTCTTATTAGATAGAGACTCTGTCCTCCGTGTTACAAATTACAATGTTTTTCTACGTAGAAGATAGCTTATTGGACTCCTAGCTAATCTTGTCATCTTTTTTCCATTCAGATAATGTACATCAATTTCCGTTTTAAAGATATACTTTAGAAATATGGTGATCAGATCAGGGATGAAAACCAGGTAGCCTGGAACGTCGGGAATACATGTTCAGAAAATCAAAGCGCAGAGTTCAGATGCACAGATTCGTTTTGTAGTAGACATGATGGCAAACAGTTGAGGATAATCTAATAACTGACGGAATCAAATCCAATAAACTGCTATGGCATCCTGGCTAACGCTTTTCTCCAGACACACCACCACTCCAAAGGACACTGCGGAACGGAATAAACTTAAATAAGGTTCTCAACTTAAACTTTACGAAGGTAGACGCTAGCCGATAGCCTTGCTTACACAAGCTTTTCGCCAGATTGACTCCAATCCAATCATATAGACACTCTGCTCCTTGTCTCCCGTATACCTAACGCTAAATATTATACCACGTTGATGAGCTTACTATACCTGCGTGTCTACCCGGGCATTTTTTACAGATAACTCACTTATGATTACACTTTAGAGGAAATGCACTTTACAGTTTCGAGGAATACCCACTATCTAATANGCATTTTTTACAGATAACTCACTTATGATTACACTTTAGAGGAAATGCACTTTACAGTTTCGAGGAATACCCACTATCTAATATATCAAGTGACACATTTCATATTGCGCTGTAGATAAATGTGAAATAACATTACCTATTTTTAACAATGACAATCCTTTACGCAAAATCTGCCTTTGCAAATTTTAAAGCTACTATGCTAAAACAGATTATGTTGAAACTTTTGATTATAAATTGCGAATGCATTTCTATGAACTATAATGAATTTTTGTACCAGGATGGTTGATTTTGCTGTTAAGTGGCGAATGCGTAGAAAATGCACAGAAAAGGAGAAAGCATTGTGAACATGAAAATAAAATTTATATGAACTATAATGAATTTTTGTACCAGGATGGTTGATTTTGCTGTTAAGTGGCGAATGCGTAGAAAATGCACAGAAAAGGAGAAAGCATTGTGAACATGAAAATAAAATTAGATGTATAGAGCAATGTAAAATCTCAAATTGCAATTCCCTGGCAAAGACGAAAGTTTCCTACTGAATAGTGAGAATGGTCTCGATTGAAGAGATAAAACATTTGCCAAAACGTTCAGCTTACTTTACTGTACAGATGGACTCATTAAATTTAACTACCTACAGATATAGAAGGAATAGATACAAAGTATACCATCTAGCATGTTGAGTGTTCTGAAGAAATTAGAAATAATTGTATGCTATTTTTGGTCTCACATTATAGTTTGTGTAAGAAATAAAATGCTATAGGTTGAATTTTAGAGCAGGGTGGATACGCAATGATAACTTGGAATTAGTAGAGCATTGTTGTTTGGTTTTAACGCGTAAATACGTTTTGAATGGGAAGATTTTTGTAAATTAAGAGTGTAATTTGTGCTTTGTTGGATTGGGTGAATGTGAGTGAGTGAGTGGATGCAGTGAAATATCGGGAGAGAGATGCAGAAGAGGAAAAGGAAACATTGAGAAGAAAAATGGAGAAGAAAGTAGTGGACCCAAAGTTGGCACACATTTATCACGGCGACTGACTCTCACTTGAGTTGAACAGAAGTTATTGGAGAAGAGGAGAGACAGAGAGGAGGAAAGACCTACTTTGCTGCTCCTACATTCAATTCATGCAATACAGAATGAAAGAACAGAAGCAGAACTTGAGCATTGAACACACAAGTCGATCAAAATTTCACGGCCATGTTATTGGCAGGAGCCCAAATGCTCTAGTTCCTACTACTTTACTCTATACCCTTTCAATCCATCTATACTTCTTAGACTTGTAGTGAAATTGTAGTAAATACTCTCAGTTAACTAATACCGTATTTCCCGCACTACATACCACAGGTTTTAATTCACAAAAATGTTGGTAGCACAAATTATATATCTAAATTGCATTACTCCCTGAGTTTACCATTTACTGACGAAAAATTGACGTCGTATTCAATGGTCACATCTTCTATTGACCAATTTATGAACATCAGTCCAAAATTTTAATAGCATGATAAAATTATATATTAAATAGAAACAAGAATCGAAATTGAGACACAGAGAGTACTTACATGTTTTCCCCTCGCGGGGGTTCAGAAGAAATGGATTTGAGCATTGAATTTTGGTCACACCGTCCATGGCAAACAAACATACATAGATAAACATATTGCTCCAAAGCTGAAAATATTTTTATATTTATGATAAACTACCTTAACTACATAATATATGTAGGTAAGGCTATCGGCTAGCGTCTACCTCCGTAAAGTTTAAGTTGAGATCCTTATTTAAGTTTATTCCGTTCTGCAGTGTCCTTTGGAGTGGTGGTGTGTCTGGACAAAAGCGTTAGCCAGGATTCCGGATACCATAGCAGTTTATTGGATTTGATTCCGTCAGTTATTAGATTATCCTCAACTGTTTGCAAATGATGTCTAACCCAAAATCTATAATAAACTATCTTTGATGTAACTTATAATTATGGGATTTATAATTCAAGAATGGCATAAAGTCACAATACACATTTTCCGAACAATGAAAATAAATTACTTTAGATTTGCACAGTAGTATTCGATATCTATGTTTGAGTGGAGAAGCCGGGTAGGAATGGGGGAAAGTACGGTGTGTGGAGAAAGGCTGAATGTATGTGTAGTCTGAGTGTACTCACATGAGTAATAGGCATAGGCATTAGTGTAGTCAGAGAGATATAATGACGCGCCGTGCCATGACATACTTTATATTATTTTCTTTTGCTTAAGTTTTGTCATGTTATGTTGGGTGTCCCTCCCGCCTTTACTGGCTTTCACTTTCCCTATAATGACCGTCTTATATTTATCACGCTGACTTTTACTACAATGGACTGCTACTTACATTCTACATTATAGTACATGATATTACTGTACATATTTATGTGTAAGAGTTGTCCTTTCTCCAATTCATTCAAACTTCATACCTATTTACTCAGACAACGTCTCTTTGCTGCTTCCTACTACTATAAATGTACTACGCGTTACATTCATAGTTGTAAATACTCGTCTAGTCTCGAGTCTCCAACAGTCCGGTCTGGTTTCATTCTAATTCTAATAGAACTGGCAACAAACCACCCATATCCAAATATCTAGGGCATCAATTCCTTCTACTTTAACAACTCCTCTCAACATTAAATTATTTTTTAACAACTAATTATATACAAAATGGGTACGTAATTGAATAATTTACAATCTTGGACAGTTGACAAACATAAGTAGATTACCTGTCAGGACTAACCAAAAAATGCATTTCAAAGGAAAAATAAAATGCTACAAAATCATTAATTACTACAGCCAAATGTTAAATTCCTTGTATTGCACCATAATATTTATAATCAGGTGGATTTTCAGGTTATCGTGTACAAAGTAGAGTTATTATAAAACAAAATTATCGCTTGACTACTGTATAATACCAAAATATAGGTGACACAGTACTTTCTCTTATTATACTTAATACCATGTGCAACTTTCTTCTTTGCTTTTACTATTTTCATTTTATCTTGCATACCAATTTAAAGTTTTGTTGGTTCATTTAATTAATATTATAATCTTGACTTGTAACGGTGAACGTTTTATATGGGGCTAGCATAAGGAAAGAGAAAGCAAGATGTCAACAGGATTTTTAAGCTTATAGTAATAGTGGATTTTTATTTATTATCATTTTGAATATAGGTATGCATTATAATTATAATAATACTAGTGAAAGTTTAATTTGTTAATAAAGAGGAAAATATTTATGTTCTTGAAAATGGAGTGAGTTGACTATAGAGAAAGTATCCTTTTAGAGTGTAAAACGCAACAAATTATGACGGTTAGGTTCCATTAGTTTTATACTGGAAATAAATAAGGTGAACATGGTTCTGTGAATATATTAAACAATAGAAAGTTGGGGAGAGGAAATACGCACGATGCTCTCTAAACGAACATTATTTCCAAATCAACAAAGCCAACACAAAAGGAGGAGATAAACATTTCTGCTATGCTAGGAACAACAGCTGAATTGTCGTTCTTGTATCAGTTGACATAAGGGAGCTTACTCTCCTCCAGGAAAACTCAAGTTGTGATGTTTCATTAACTTACATGAATGAATAGAAAACATTTGGTTAACACTTCGGGACACAATATCACAGTGTAGCTAAAGCAATGGAAATAAGTTGTGCAATCCAGAGAGAATAAACTTTGAATTTATTATGAATCTTTTGTCTTCACAAAGAATGCAATAAACTTAAATATCATAGTGCAAACGCAATATAATTGTATCTAATGTAGGTCAGAGCTATCATCATCAATAAATATCAGACTGATTTCATCATTTTTATGACAAATTCCAATTTCCATTCTTACCATAGGTATTTAATGGTTTGTTGGATGCTTAGTTTACATTCAATACACTTGACCGTTAATTGATCTGCTTATATAGTTCAAAACTTATATAAAATATTCCAAACTATTCATGTATCGTTGGGCTAATGAAATTTAATTAATTTATGCGCTCTTCCAAATCAAAGATTCGTAGTGAATCAATTTTAGGTGATAAAAGCAAATCAGAGCATTAGAGGAATTAATTAACTTGATATATTCAAGACAGGTTTAGGCTAGCTATACATAAACATGGTGGTTAGTATAGGAACACGCAGAACCAAAGTGATTTGAAAAGGTCAAGGTTAAAATAAAATGTCCCGAGTTGGTTTAAAGCGGTTTTATGAAAGCTAAAAAGTTGGTAAAGAGTAATTAGTTTGCATTTATAAGTGGTGCAGCTATTTGGGTAACTGAAATTGGTGTATCTGATAGATAGGATGGATTTGATTCGTTTTATGAAAATGGTGAGTTGGGTAGGATGGTTTTGAAAGAAGTGTATAGGAAGAGATGGTAAAGATATATCTGCGCTAATACTACAAAATCACCTTTTTAAACCAAACCTTTCCATATAAAATTTAATCATTTATACTTGTGTTATGTTTTTCGTTGATTTTATTTACTGTGTCTTTTGGGCAACTTCTTTTGAAGCAGTCAATAAATTAATTAATTGATAAGTACGTATGAGGATTTAGAGTAAAAAGGGATGGGTAACCTCAAAATGTATCTTAAGTAAAGAAGTTGGATTTATGCTGGAGACTTCAATAGTGGGTTTTTGTTTTGCTTATTGTTTTGTAGATTAGTGTGTTAGTTATGTTATAGTTGGGAGGGAAGAGAGATGAGGTTGAGATGTGATGTGAAGTAGAGCGAGGGAAGTGAACTGACTTGAAGTTTGTCGTGGTGTGGTGTGGTCTGGTTCGTGGCCGTGGTTTCCTTTGGCATGGCATAACATTCTAAGTGTATACCGAGTGGAGAGAGCGAGCATGGACTTTTGCTGCAGTTGTTTTGTTTCATTCTGATGGTTGGCTCTGGGTTCTCTGCAAGATTAATGTACGAAATGTAATGTAATGTGCCTACGAGAGAAATCCCGGGGTGCTAATGATTATCTCTGTATATTCCCTATTTCATTTTCCTTTTATAATGCACAATGCCTTCAATCTATATAACGAATCTACTTTCTCCGAGTTCAGACCAGTTCAAAATATATAGACTGTGTGCGCCATAATCATTTTATTTTTATGTTATGTTACGTTACTTGCCTTTTGGCTTCACACATCTCCATTGAAATATGTACAAGAAAGGAGTAGTAGAGACAGACAGGCTATTTGCTTGAGACAGACTCTCTTCACTATCGTGTACTTACTACTACACTTGCACTCCATTCTATAGCTACAGGCCAGGGAAAACTAAACTCCACTATCAACAGACACACCAACTTAGAGTTACAAACATTCTCTCGAGGTTATTTTTCTTTTTTCCTCCTCACTTCTGTTGTCGTAAACAAGACATTAGCCTATAGATAATTCTCTATTGTTTTTTATCCTAATGTCGTATGGCAACATCAGCCCGGCCTTTTTATACTGCTCTAATGCACAACTAACACTGCATATTAGTACGCTTATATACTTTCCATCTGACTCCCCCCATGTCTTGACAGTTAAACCCAGCTACAAACACAAATAAGTCACACTACACCGCAATCCCTAATTTTCCATCTCAACAGCGAGAAATATACCTCTTTTTTCAATGTCCCCATCTGGAATTACCGACATTTATTCCTGTCACAATGACAGATATTGTAATATCATCACTCTCCACAAAACACAACAGACAGACAGATCAATACAGTAAATCATCTCTACCAAACATATTTTATGTAGCTTAAACATAACCTTACACATAAATCCTTTTGTCTATCCAGACTTACCTTTCATAGGAATTATATACCCAAACATTTCCAATGATGAATGTTAAAGATAAAAAGGAGAAGCATAAAGCACCTTGAGTGAAATACTTTTTTGCATTTGATACTATTATTTTATGCGACAAATTAAATCACAATCCATTTAATTGACGTAAATAAAGATTCAGGTTTAACTGCTGCTGTGTCTGTCGTCATTTTCAATAACAAAAACAAATGTGCTCTGCCACTTTAGAATTAATTTTCTTGTGTGAAATTGCAAGTGTATAAAGAATAACTACAGTACGATCCAAAATGTATTGACATAACACTTTCTCTATGATACCGAACCAAAATTCGTTATAGCCGATTAAAGTTCGGGTCAAACTATCAGTAAAAGTACTGGTGAAAGTTTTATATGCAGTTGACATAAGGACAGTGAAAGTCTTATGTAAACATACGCTTTGGATAGTACTGTATTTGAAATTTTAAATTTGAAATGACTAAGGTATTTAGTAACTCTTAATAAGGGAAAGTACCTTTATATGGTAAAGTGTCATTTATATGCTACCTGTGTCGTTTTTTATTAGAACATTATGTCATATGCAAATAATATTAGAATAGAAAGCATTTTGTATGAGAGAGTTGACATGATGAGTTATTTGTGTAGATGAAAAATAGATAGGATGTAGTTGTGAATTATAGATAGAATTTGTGTGAAATGGAATAAATGGATGTAAGATAATGGTTTAGTTGTATGTTTCGAAAGTAGTTAGTGAAGTGGGATTGAAATAAATATAAGGTGGGTTTGACTAGCCACTTAAATGTAGAGTAAACTGAATAAGAAATTAGGATTTTTGAAAGTAACGAGAAAAAATTGGCGTATATTGGCCCTTAAGTGTAGTCTGTGAATGTTAGAAATGCAAGTTACATGGCGATTACGATTAGATAAATAGACATTGAATTTGTGTAGTTATAAGGGAGAGGTTGTGCATCCCTTAATAGTTAATGTGGGCCGAAACGGAGATCTGTGAGGACCTAAGTGCATCGAATGATGTTCCTGTAATGCTTTAAGTATGTAATGCTTATTATAGCTATAGACTAAAGTTATCCACTTTATTTTGCATTACTTATGTCGGATCATCATCTAATGGAGAATTTAGGGTGAAGAGCAGAGGAGCATGTAAGAGAAAGAAAGCATTTATTTATCTGTACTCCCTTTCTCCATACTTTATCGTAATCTACTACATTACAACTTTCTCCTTCTCCAGATAGACTCCGCCAGTCCCTCCCTTCTCCAGTCACTCTCCTTTAATATTCTATGTCAGCAGTCTACACTCCGAATTCTAGCCCTTTCTTTTAAGTTTTGACATTCAAGATGCCTTCTGTCTTCACAAAGTCGACTCGCATTCTACATTTCCCGTCAAGAGATTTCAGATTCCTCCTCAAGAGTAATCTTCTGCCTCTCAATAAACAAATTGCATATAGAACAGAGCATAATGAACTCTCCTTTTAAATATTCCTCTATTAGTATTCGTCAACATCTTGACTACAACTGAACATCTAGTCCCCAGAATCCATCTTAATATTCATGAACTCATAAAACTTTACCATCTCACAGCAGATATACCTACAAATCTATATTTAAATACAGTCTAGATAATTTCTACACAAATACTAAATACTTTCTAGCATAATTACTTTTACTACTACAACTCTAGCTACTTCGGCCAATTATCTTATATGACAGAAATAAAAATATTGTCATTTCATAGTCCTGAATATGAAATTAGAACTATTACAATTTGGAATTTGGATAACTTTACAGTATCAAGAAATAGTTCACATATATACTTTCTCTTTCACTATGATAATTCTGTATAAAACTTTCATCGATACTTTTACTACAATTTTAATTAACACAAGTGAGTTTAAAGTAGTGAAAGTTGATAAAACCTTCATATAATGATAATTAAGGTCATAATTAGGGGAAAGTTACGATTTGAACTCTCTTTCTGGTCATACTATGAAATATGAATTCTATTTCCTTACCGATTTAAAATTAAACTTATAAATTCTAAACCTTTTAGCATGAAAAACACTTTTAGCATGAAAAATACTTTTAGCATAAAAACACTTTTAGCATTTATTATTTCACAACTCAACCCTTTTTGTAGGAAATAAGCAATGATTTCACTTAAAAGTAACGTTTATCAATTTTTCAGTTTTCCAATAGATAAAATAATTACGGAGCATGTACCTGACTGGTACATGACCACGATTTTTCATCGTGATCCATAATAATGTGGTGCATAACAAATGAAGCGTATGAATAACAGAGATAGGTAGTGTATAGGTGGCTATAATAAGTAATAAAGTGTATCCCAATAAATTACAATGTATCACCTTTTAGTGGATATTTAAGTAGGAGGGAGGGAAGTCGAGGTCAGAGGCGAAATGAGAAAAGGACGAGTGTAAGAAGGCAAGCAAAACGATTTAGATTGAATCTGGGAGCCGTTTTGTACTTTCCATGGGCTGCTGAAATGAAATGGAATGTTAACTTAAGCCAAGGGAAGCCAAAAGCTCTTCTGTCGGCTTTCCTATGACTCCAAGTCAAAAATGTTATGTATTTAGCCAGCTACATGCACAGACATATTATTACAACGCGAAGGAAAAAAGAATGCCCGCCGATTACATGGGATTTCTAGGAAGCGTATCTCCGCTCTTTCCCTGGCTCCTCTTCTACTGTATTATTAGAAAAGGCTATTTAGATAAGAAATTAGTGCGAGAGATTTTTTCCCAGTGAAAGCGTACATATACCCACTAATAGCTTTCTATTATCTAACTACGTTGTTCTATTCTAGACTTGTCTATCCATTTTTGCAGCCGTTTTGTAGTCATACTTAGCATATTACAGCTCTGTCATACACAGGGCGGTTCTTAATAACTTTGTTTCTCCCATGACTCATAGTTTCAGGAGTGTTACAAAAATAACCCACTTATTAAATAACATTAGAATACTATTTTTATTATATAAGTTAAATCAGATACGTTTCTATCAATATTTTTCAATTATAACCTCTGTAACCCTCTTTGAATTTCACTGGGGACTTTTTGACTGATGCTTACATTTATTTGGTTTTGACATGGTAAATTTTCGAAATTTTATGAAACATAGAAGCATCTGGCATTTCTCTGATTTTTATGCTTTGACTTAATCCTATTATAGTTCGACCCTATTAACTTTGAAAAAGAATCTCTTAATCTGTATTTTGAGCAGAAGATTTGTAGGTACATCAAAATAGGAAGATTGTGAGTGACCTAGTACGACGGAATATTATAAAAGCAGAAAATAATAGTTGGGCGAGAGAAAGATCAAAAAGGTATAATGTTGCATAAGAAGATAGGCTTCACCTTTCATTTAGCATTAACTTCACCTGTTCAGCTTGTCAGGGTTGGCTGGGTTTGCCGAGTGCGTTGGTAACTAGAAAGATAGACACACGCGCGGCATGACAGGCTGAGATGTTTCTCCATTAAAAAGCACGAGTTGCCTAATAAACGAAATGGAAAGGCGTCTGCCTACGTTGCATTATGTTTTAACATTACTTTCTGTTTGGATAGACTGCGAGTTATTTAGCGGAGTCGATTAGGTTAGCTTTAGCTTATTAATAGCAACATTACGCAACATAACATCAGAGGAGAATAATAGGGAACAAAGTACTCTGGCAAGTACTAAAAAGGGAGTCCGGAAGTCAAAGGGGAAAGACGACCTAGTCATTTCTTTTATACTTCCATTTATTAGCGAAGTCAAGTCAAACAACTTTTTCCAACCAAACAAAACTGCCGAGTCTGGATTTACCTACCGCGTCATTTTCCAATCTTTCCACTTACTAGGTGTAGTAATAATACAAGAAAGGCAAACTAAATACAAACTCATTAATACTTGCGCTAAAATATTTTGCCATCAAATAAAATAATCTCAACCTAGAGCAAACAATATCTTTACAACTTTGTATGGTTCTGCGTTATATGTCTACAGTTATATAATAAACCACTACCTATACAACTTTCTCTTTTCGTATGCTAACTCCGTATAAAACTTTCACCGGCGTAATTTTTTTTCCACTCGTGCACAACTTGAACCGAATGTCCACCAACTTACATATTTTATGGTATCTACAAAGTAATTTCCTACTTTTCTATACGGTTAAGTTATATAAAACAATAGACAATGGTTATTACAACTTTACTTCTGTGTTATGTGACTACAGTATGTATTGTTGGTTACCACTTTCTCTTTCCATACCCTAACTTCATATAAAACTTTCACCAGTACAAAATTTTTCATATCTTTTTGATAAGTATTTCCTTTTACTTTCACTTTTGTGCCATTTTAACCGAATTTTCAGCAACTTATGTTTTATTGGTATCTATGTACAAAGCAATTTCTGTGAATATGTAATTCATAAAAAGTTGTATAACATTTACACTACGAAGGTTTGTACATAATGTGGGGCGGTTTCTATTTATGTAGCTAAGAGGTCATTTTGATAACATTATACTTTTATAACTTCGTTTACATGTAGAGGAGAGTTAGAATAAGAATCATCATTAGTACTTAAAAGTAAATGAAAATCAACAATAAAACATTTATTTTATTCGCCAAAAATTAGTTCTTGTCCCACATTTTGACATTTTTTTTTATTCTTAATGTATTTCTCGTGCTAAGGAAGATTTCATGTGATTCTATCACGGAGGATGATTTACGGAGAAAAAACAAAAGTTGGGAATGGGGTGATTAATTTGGCTTTCAGTCACACCTAGGATTGCCATTGACTTGCGTAGGGAATTAAATAAGTGACTAAGTAGAGTAGTTTCCCATGGAAGAAAAAGAATGCGTCAAGGAGAGTAAAAAATAATGAGAATTAATCATTAAATGAGGAGAGTGGAAGGAGGAGTAACTTTATCAAGTTGTGTAGGCAGCCAAATGTAACTTATTTGTTTGGAGCGTAGTTTGGAGCTATAGGAATTGTACTTTCTCCTGTGTAACTAATTTAGATACGTATCAGGTCAGAGAAGGACTTATTATTATGGGCTGGAGCTGTAACTGGATTTTTTGTGTGTGTACCTGCTATGTAAAGAAGTGGTGAGAGAATGAGATGAAAGAGTCACACTCACATCAAAACAGAAGTCGCTGTAAAAGAGCAGCTAAACTTTTAGGCAATTTGTTCAATTTCCGTGAGAGTGGGAGAAAGTGTGATGAAATGTGATGCTAAAGAGTTGTTGCTCTATTTTATAGCCCCGCTCTCTCCAACTATGCACCCCACACAAGTTAGCTTCACAAGTGCACACCCGAACCAAATTAATCAGTATGTGCGATAGTTATAATACAGTCTGGAGTAGTCAAAGTCAACGAAGAATGCAGACTCTGGCCACACTAACCTAGCGCTGAGTGCTCAGAAGAGAGAAACTTTAAGTGAAGTGCTTCACTTGACTTAACGAGTCGCAGTCTCCACACTCTTAAAGCACGCTACCTTATTACTAATAATATTATCACTATTAAGCACCTACATCTACCTCACTTATCACCATCTTACTCTACACTCCAACACATACTTTCAACTAAAGATAACAAAAACATAAAATTATGTTTCAGACCTTCTAGAAATCTTCAATCATTTTACTCCAGTAAACACTATTACTTAGCTAAGTAATCAAATATTATTAAAGCTGTAACTCGTCATATTCCACTATTGCAGAAGTGAAATTGTTTTCTAGTGTTCTAACCAGTTTCCGAAAACGTTTCACCAAAAAGTGTAAAACATGTACACATAGAAATGAAATGGTTGTATTTACCTAAAAGCATATTTCGGTATTTGATATATCACAATATACGAAAGCAAGGCAGTCATAGCCGAAGACTCAGTTATCATTTTCAATGCATTTTATTTGTCAATCGCAATTCATAGGGTATGTCTCTATTCACAAGTTGGCCTTAGTCTGTAACTACTTTACCTACCGTCTCAATTAGTTAAATAATAATTGTGTAACCGTTAAATTATTATGGGTACGATTCAAAATAATCATAATTACATCGGGTACAAAAGAACATTGAGTGTCGGGTTTTTATACTTCAAACAGTGGAAAAAATTCAAAATGCTTCTAAAGAATCGTTTTGAAAATAAATGCATACGGAAATCCTGCCGCTTTTCTTTTAAATGAGTAAATTAAGCCCACTCTTGATATTTTCGGTTTTAAGCGGAAGCAGTTTTCTGGAAAACAATAGCCGTTTCAACTTTAACTTTAACAAAAGTTGAATGCGAAACCAACCCGTAAAATATAACGCCAATAATCGAAGTGATCTCGAATTTTCAGTCAATTTTAATTTAGAACCATGTAGTTGGCCATCTGTTTGGAATGAATATGTGATAAATAGAAAATCCCAGTACAAATACAACTGGCATTGTGTCTATTATTACGGGGGTTTTGATCTCGAATTTTCAGTCAATTTTAATTTAGAACCATGTAGTTGGCCATCTGTTTGGAATGAATATGTGATAAATAGAAAATCCCAGTACAAATACAACTGGCATTGTGTCTATTACGGGGGTTTGCGTTTTATATCTAAAGTTTACTAACAAATACTAATTTATGTGAATTTGTACTGAGAAAATATAAAATAAAGTTTTAATTTCCTTATTGATTGTGGTTAGCTCATTAGTTGATGAATTTAGGAAAGGGAAAATAGGAAGAAACCAACAAAGAGTCAGAAGTGAAACTGAAGCAGCATGGGAAGTGTAAAGTCACACTGTGTGTAATGGTCACATCAATTGTAGCATTTATCCATTCTGCATTAAACACAAATGAAGAGCAGAATAACTCTGACAGTGTAAATGGACAGTAAACTGCGAGATTACAAATTGGCGATTGATGAAGTTGCTAGGTATGAGATCTTTCTAAACCGTCATCATCCTGCGATTTGACGAAACAATTTATAGTAATGTAAATCAGCTTTCTAGATTCCAGGTGGTAACAAATTATTTCTGTTGTAAATGTAGCCAGTTTGGATGCGTAATTTGAGGTAGCAATTAATGGTAAGTTGGTTGTCTGAAGTGATTGTGGCAGTCAGAATAATATTATGTGTCGGAGATGAGTGAATGGGCATTAAGTGGTAGATTGGCGAGGGCTAATATGTTGGATTGAAATGGTTTGACATTTTATGGGAGTAAATATGGAGACGAGAGTAGGTAGAGCAAGCAGAGTTGGAGTAATAGCATAAGAAAAAGGTCTTTGGTTCGTTAAGCCCAATCAGAGGAGGAATCTCACTCGAGCACATTTAACAACGAATTCTCTTTTTCTTTGGATTTTTAGTTGAGTTGGTTGGTTGGTAGCTTTGGGTGAGGCTTAAGTCTGACTTGACTCTTCCGAGTTGGTCTTTTCTTTGCTGGATGGATTGGATTGTCCTCCTCTGATCTGAAGGATTCGTTTGGCTTGGCTTGTCTACTGATGTGGATTGGATATCCTCTGAGAATTCTCATGTTGTCTCTGAATTGACGTTGACTCTTCTGTCGTGTCCTCCTCCAATTCCTCTTCTCGTCCTCCCATGTTATTTCTTTGCAAATACTACTCACATAGACACACTTACACTTTCGCCATCCTTCTCCTCCCTCCTCTTCACTTCACTTTACGTCAATTCTCTTCACTTCAATTCACCATTTCCGACTCCTGAACTTTGAACGTTGCACACATCACACGAACATTCCAAAAGGTACAAAATACCAAGAAATCCTATACAATCCTAATACTCAACTATATACTACTACTTACTTACCCACTCATATTTACAAGACCCACATAGACAGATATATCAAGACTCGCTCAACTTTCAGAAAAAAAGTTGACTTTTACTTTGATTTGTGATTTATCATGCACAATACTACAAATACAATCACAAACGAAATGAAAAGTCTTTTGCAACCAATACAACCCTACTTAACCCGCATTACTATCCAATATCTACAATAAATAATACTTTCTTCCAAACAAATCTATTGTAAAACTTTTTTGTTTCACTTGTTTAAACCAATTCTTCAAATATAAATATACAAGTGTACTGCGATCTTTAGATCTATAGTTGGTATATCCTTTTGGTTGAAAAATTTATAATTATCAATGTACAAAGTAATCGGGGAAGGATATTCAAGGCATTTTCGTTTAGTTTTACTTTTTTTCATTCTCCGTAATAAACATTTTGGTTTGTTGGAAATTGATAAGACAAATCGTGATTCGTGTCTGCTAATTTCAGAGCAACTCAGAAAATACCTGCTCAAGAGGATACCCCGGTGTAAATTATACAATTTCAAACAGAAAATATTTTTATTGCCCTTTTGTACAGAAGTATTAAGGGTTTATAGGAATTTGTGATTG
>JABASH010003593.1:0-12787 GCA_019776445.1 Tomocerus maximus | reverse complement strand
TTTTATCATTTTATATTGCCCATGTCCTGAGAGGGGTAATAAGTTTTATTGCATACCAGACATTACTAGCGATTCTGAACTAAATTCTTAACTGAAGATTCCGAATCGATAAAAACTAAAGCTGTTATAGTGAATAAAATCTTAATAACTTATAGCATACAACCCCATTGTGAAAATTAATCTTTATTGCTACTTCTGGTCCATCTCTCTAACTTTTTGTAAGTATATAAGTGCTAAAGAATTCTAAATTCCAGTGATGCATAAATCTAGATGAACTTTCCTACGAGACTTTGACGGAAGAGTATGTATCTCTCGAGTTGGAACGAATTTGTCATGAAACTTTCACAAATGTACGACATGCAGCACTCTCGTTATACGAAGATGATCGTCTGAGTGATTTTCCACTCCAGTCAAGTGTTAAATGACCAACATCAAGTGTAATAAATCTAAAGAATTATAACAACTTCTGTCAGCTTATGTATTTCTAGATTAAAGCACATTTTTAATCCATTTGTTGTGTGTGCAATTGTCAACTGTCTAAAATTGTATTAAAATTGTGCTGAAATGTGTACTTGAATTTTGTTAATTCAATGTCTACTGTTGATCCTATTTAAGATACAGATGTTAGTTATGAAGGTAAAATAAAAGATGGGGAACAGCAACAATAAAATGGATTGTATGATTCTTTGTCGCAGAGAGAAAACGAAATAGAGGTCTATTGAAAAAAGCTGGAGCGTGAAAATCTGAGCATAAAATGTAAACAAATAGGTTATAAGCCCTAGTATTATAGGTCGTAGCGGCAAATTATCATTTGATTTCTATAGTACAAGGCGATGTAATGTTCTGTTGTCCCCTCATGATGTGATACTAACTGCAATCTGAAAATGATATGTGACATGACCAAAAACAAAGTCAGAGCAAACCCATTACATAGCTAACTACATACTATCCAACATCTAAATCTGCAATTGTATATCGCAAAGACTGTAATTCATACAATACACAGCAACGTGAATTGGTTTGTCTTTGTCTCAACATGTTGAATAGTTAGTTGAAAAAAGTTCCTTTGAGCTAGGATGCTCTTGTGCATGTGCTTCTGGGTGAAACGAACCTTTGCGATGTTTCATAAGAAGTGTATCTAACAAATGCTTTACCTATAGGTAGGAAATGCTAAAAACTTGAAAAATAAAGAATAAAAGCTTAGCATGTATTAAAAAACGGATATTTTTTGTTTCTTTTTGCATTTAGTCTACTTCTTTGATATCGATGGGAAACATTTATCTTGGTATTTCCAACATATATATAGTTTTCTGAGTCTATCTCTAGTAAAGACATTAGACATAGATGCACAAAAGTATTGTATTTTTGTGTGGTGTGACGTTGGTGTCGGTGTCTAATGGGTAATTAAGGTCTTGACTCTTCAATAGTATAAATTTAGTTTATACTGAGACGTAAGTAAAGGCACAATACAACAGACAGCTGACTAGTGTGACAAAGTAGGTTACGTGATGAATGACAAAGTACAATGGTCTCACTTTGCTGAATACACAGAAAAATACATAGATCTCCTACTTACTCTACCGTACATCGCGTATAGGTGCAGATTTCTTGGTGAGGGAGTACCTGGTAGTCAACTTGTATCTTAAATTCATACTACATGTTCTATTTAGATGTTATATTCTAGTAGTGTCGATACGTAAAATGGTACACTCTCATGTTCTATTGAGACACATTATTTTAACACTGAAGAAGATTTCATTTAAGACGCTTTTCATATGTCACTTCAATGTAAACCTTCACTATAGTGTGTCTGAAGATGAACTACGATGTAAAATGCTCTGAGAATGATGATTCCTATAAGAGATTGTATCTTAAATGTATACCTGTGAAAAAATATAGTCTTAGATGTTTGTGCAGTATTGTTTTTGTGTTAGTTTAATTCTGTGTATTGAGAGTGTGGAACTTATTGTTAGAATGTGTCGAGCTGAGTGACGGGAATTCTGGTTAGCTGTCCTGTCCCTGTCTTGGCCCAAGTTATACATATTACCAGTATTAAAAGAAGTTCACTTCGGTTTCGGGTTTCCCTTAGCATTGCTACTTCATTTAAAACATTGACTCACACTCTGACTCCAAATCACTGCACATAGTAATGTTTATAGATCAGTTCGTCGTTTCACTTCCTTCGACAAAAGTCTCCTGACTTTGTCTCGCTCAACTTATCTTACCTTGGATTGGAAATCACTTACGTGATAAGTACTACACGTACGTACCTAAGAAGTATAAATCGTGGTGTATAGTGCCCCGGTTGTTGTCTTAAAGAATTTAGAGTCAATAAGCAAATGAACCGTCAGCAATAAATCTCTTCCGCGTTTGACCTGACCTTTTTCCTTAGACAATTCACATTGTCAACACTCTTTTTCTTATTCTCTGCTGACAGAAAAGTGAAAATCCTAACAATAGTTGACACTAACGTAATTGTGTTCTTAGCTGACAAAAAAGACAGTTTCATTGCAACCATCAATCCTCGACACCGACCTTCATTAACAAATTACCGGTGTACAAGGTTGATACAGTCAGATTACCATATTAATCTATTGTATAACCAAACCCAAAGAAACAGGAATTTTCCACGCATTTACATCATTCATAGATATGCTCTGGTAAGTTTCTCTTTTCTATCTTCCTATTTCTCATATTTACAACTGGGCATGCCAACGCAATATAAGCATTAAGCCAATCAATACTCTCGTACAAAATGTGATAACACAGAGACGGAATCGTTAGCATGTTCTGGAATCACTCATTTGCCATACTCTGGCAGAAGACACTATTTTCATGATTCTACGGGAAGATAATTCGTGATGTTGACTACTGATAGAGAGTTAATTAAACACATGCAATATTTTACCTCATCATCTACTGCAGTTAGTGGTATTAGTGCTTTGCCTCATTGAATAATTTCGTGAGGCAGTAGCTCAATGAAGGACACTACACAAGTTTTCCCAAATTTTCCATAATCGCGACCGAGACCTAATCCAAATTTAATTCCCTCTTTCATTAGAATCACATTACGCTCACAGCACATAACATCTCGCATAACTTCACTCGTTACATTCGCGTGCTCTTGTTAAATTACTTAAGTATTCTTCTGAATTATCTGTTAGCCGAATAATCTAAGCTTTTAGCATATTGTTTCAGGATAATCCAGGGCCAGGGTCGCCCAGTTGTCAGGAAAAGAAATAATGCTTTGTCAATTGCAAGGTTTTTATTCTTGCGGTTTGTTTCCCATAACTAACTTTCGTCAAACGTTGAATGGAAAACTCTCTAAACGTAATCAAACAATTATCTTTTCCCCATCAAAAGTTTGGGTGTTTCAAAAATACATGGTCAAGAATTTATGTGATATGTAAATTGTTGCATAGTAGTATTTCTTGCCGGGCTCACCTAGCCGGCTATTCGCCATATCGTTCTTAATAATTACTGCTACTATTCATGTAATTAAGATATGCAGTTGCTTCCTAATTAAATAATATTTATGCTCTCGGTATGTTGAGCAAAATAAATAAGGATAAAGTAAATATGTTTTAGTACATAACAATTCTCAATAAATACGTCAATGTGTACCTTAACCAGATAGAATTGACTCTGTTGTTTGTAGTGCATAAATATATCCGAAAGGCAGGTGTGTTCTCACATTTCCCAGGGGCAGTTTAATGTTTTATTACATGCAGAGAGTTGTTTATTTCTATTTTCTATCCTATGTGAATATAGATAGTGAGGGAAGGGTGGATGTGATAAGGACCCTCTCCTGGACTCGTATGTAATACAGGTAGTGTAATGTTGCATAATAAAGAATGAGGGAGGACTACTCTGGGTCTCTATATCACTCCTGATGTGTGCCCTGTCGTTTAAACTTACACTATAAAATATACAAGCAAAAATAAATAAAATATACTTCTTTGAAAGGCTTACTCTATTTGTCTGGGGTACAATAGTGCAGAATATCCTTTCCCTGTACCTACTTATGTAAATTGTACTTCGTGTAAATATTAACCATTGTGTATTGCTTGAATTCATTGTATGTTATTAACAGTGTATCCTTAAATGTTGACACTAATGTGCACTGTATGACTATGACCTTCGAAACGAAAGATGTGTTGTCATAAAAGTAGAATCAGTCTGCTTCGTAAACAATTAATTGTATAATGTATATAAGATAGGGTAGCCGATAAATATGTAATTAAAATGTGTTGACTACTATCTAGAGTCCCTTCAGGGCAGAAAATGCGTATTTACAGTTGGCTAAGCAATTAGACTCCATGGAGCATTTATGACTGTTATAACTGTAGAGGCAGTAGGTGGCAGTAGGGAAGCAGTTAAAAATCGATCAAATTACACCGTCATGTATAGTAGCTAATAAACATCGTTGTCTGCAAGGTACATTTACATCCTTTGTCAGATTACCTTCCATTACAGCTGTGTAACACGAAACTGTTAGTGTCATAGTGGCATCCGTTGTTCACATGGCTAGACAACAACTTAAGTACATTAGAGAGATACCAAATCTACATTAGTAGCATCACATCAGTTATAAATTAATATATATCTCATATATACGGTACGACGGAGATGTGTGTTCACATCATATACAACTCACTTTCTGTCCATTTACATTAATAACGGGCTGTTACTGCAAGACAGTAAAACTTAAGTAGAGTCTTTGCATATTATATCTCATATAGCTCCATTTGTGTACATATGTATGTTATACTTATGCCATAATTATAAGAATCACATATTATTAGCACATAATAGTATATGGAGAGTCTGACATCAGGGTATTAAATAAAACACGTTAAGTCGGAGTGGAAGGCCAGACTAGTGCCAACGAGGCTGCAATTTGCTAAATAATATTATGCAACTCCACTAATGGGTTCTTCTATAAGTCACATGGACATAGGAATCGGATTAAAGCAAAACCTCTTTTACAGATTACAGGGCAGCATTTTCTTTGTTCAGTGTTCACCAGTCATCGTGTATTCACTCTTCGTTTCATATTACCTGTAAAGCATCTAATAAAATACTCTTTATTCATAGTTTCAGTGCTACCATTTACATAAACGTCCTGAGTCCTGAAATCTTCATTTTTTCTTTGTATTGGAAATCTTACCACCACATTTTACCAAGTGACTGCCGAAAAAAGTCATAAGACACGAGTTCAATCTAACTATCTTTCATGCAGACTGTTTATTTACTGTCTATCATCAAATAGCATTATAGTTCATTGGAATGGCTCATTCTTAGTCAACTGTTTACTTAGACTTATACAAGAAAACTTATAGTAAACATAACGATTTAATGTTTATTTATGAGAATATAAAAATGTTATAATTAACATCTAACGAGGAGGTTCACACTGATTGAGGGCTTTAGACAATACATATAAATATCAGGGTTGAAAATTATGCACAAATAACACATGAATAGTGTAGAGTGTAGACATACAATACAAACTTACAAACTGTTACTGTTATGTCAAAATTCTACCATTACAGTTACTAAATTGTTGTACAGATACTTTTTCAATTCAACAGAAGTGTTTTTAAAATGTGTAGTTATCTGAACCAAAACGCTTCAACAATCTGTGTTACTGATAGTCTGGAATAAACACAATTGTCAATAAAAGTTAAGTAATGTCTAGTTTTAGAAATTAGGACACTACTATTAATTGGATAATTCATTTGCACTATTTGAAGAGGTGCATGGATAATATTGCTCGAATCGGCATAAAATGTCCTTGATGTATGTGGATAATAAAAAAATGATATTGAGGTAGGGACTTGAAATGTCAAAGGGAAATGATTGAGTAAGCATAGTTTAAGAACCGGTGAATGGGCTGTTTGCATGAAGTGTCGGTGTGAGTTTGTGTGAGATGAAAAGGACTGGCGGTACGATGAGAGACTGAGTAGTAGAAGTTACCCGGGTAGGGAAGACGCCTGGTGCAGATGTTTGGAAGTAGTTGGTAGTGGAGTGGAGATAGGTCCCCGAAAATCCCTGGCCATGTCAACGCTAATGGCGTAGTGGTTCGGATTGGTCTGTTTGGTTCAGTTCGGTGTGTTTTTTCGTCTCGTTGGTGTAGCCACTTCACTTGACTGTACTGTGACTGTGACTGGACTGGAAGGAGTACAGGAGACTCGCAGTGCACTCCTCTCTCCTTTATTTCCTCCAGTTTTTCTCTCTTTATTGTGACTGTGTTCCTCTTTCGACTGGATTTTATTCAATTTCGCACTCCCGTCCCTTCATTTTCGGTTATTCCTCAGCTGGAGGGTAAAGGGACGGACAGACATCACAAGAAATTCCTACATACGTCCTAATGTCTGCTTAGCAAAAAACTTTTACCTTTCGGTACTCTTCGTCTTTCTTCGACTCAGGTAACAATCTCATAAACTATTCTTCTTTGATTTTTCCACTCATCATTAAATCCTCGATTTTTTGTCTGAACTTTACGTTTTTGTCCATATCTGCCTATCTATAAGATCTAGAACTACATACCTACATACATACCTTCTCATTTGCACATATGTAGTAGTATGTACCTTAAACTTTATATAAAACAGTCTAGTACTCTGTACGTTCCTTATACATGAAATAGTTTTATGCTCGCATACTCCTAGAATATACATACCTACACTTATACACTAATGTATGCATGTATCCTATATAGTATTTACTTTCATGTGCATGTGTTACCTAAAATACAACTAAACTAACGTCAATAACTACTTACTTATATTCTCAAGCATACTTTAGAAACTATAGGTCTGTGTTACAAAAAGAATTTACGAGCTATAGTCACCTACTTGTATAAAAATAGTATTCAGCGAAATAAACTATATAAATATAGGAAATGTTGTCTATGATCTCTCCCACGGCACAGGCACTAGTAGTACTCAACTCCCTGGTACAACTATAGGATATTAAAACTGCACACCACATACATAGGGATTAGATTCGGTCGGTAACGAGACTCTTGCTTAGTCGGTGTGCAAAATTTAAGATGTTTCTATAATACTCACTAACACCATATAAACTATAGGAAAAATATTCCGGATTAATACCTTAGGTTGTACTTTGCTGATTCACATCCGTGCACATGCATTATTTGCATCCCACAACTATTACCTTTGCTATATAACGTGTGCTAACTGTATATGCAATATTATTAGACACTTATATATTTAGACAGTTCTTGTGTGCAGTAGGAGAGTTGATGTTATTCATGCAGAATGGAAACAGTGGTTAGTAGAGAGAGGTTAAGTGCAGAATCTATAATGGTGGTGGTAAGTATATAGGGAGAGATGACAAAAGAAAATGAAGGAGAGCAGAAGCACAAGGTAGTTAGGTAGATAAGCCTTGCTTATTTAAATGTATAAAATGGGGAAACCGTCGAAAAGGAAAAGTTAGAGCATTATGATTGTGTTTAGCTTAGCGAGCATTAGTGAAGGAGTTGATTAGCTGAGAGGATCTTGCACATAGAGATGTCTATATAGGTATAGTAGAGAGTATATTTGCAGTGTGGAGTGTGTCTTGGTTCAGACAGAACAGAGCAGCAGCAGACTCCGTGAGTCTTCCACTTGATCTTGTGCCGACAACACCAGAGCAGATTTGCACTGCACATCTCCTCGACGAATACACTCTGCCTTCACTTAGTCCAGCAGCACACACTGAAATTACTCACTCTATGCGAGTCTCCTAGTGAAAATTTAGAATCAGTTACGGAGACAGTGTTTCTTACATCTACATAAAGTAACTAGTCCACTGCCTCCTGCATACTTATACTATGGGTATTAGAGACGGCTCTGTTTTTGAGTACAATACCGACTTCTGGTACAGTAAAATATTTACTTGCAAATCTCAATTAAACAAATATAAAACTAAATAACTCAGTTCCACTGTGTCTTGTGTGTTTTGTGCTTCCCTTAACTTTCTCAATTAATAACAAACTGACACTTTATCAGATTGCATGCTTTAATTTCTTTTACTAAACAAACTCATTAAAGATATTTTGATCATAATATTTTGTAGCTCCGACCAGTGACTATTGGAATTACAATTACCAAGTGATCAAGTGTTGACTAAGTGTACTGCATTATACACTGCATAAGCTGGGAGTAGAAAATATTGAACTACGTATATCATATTACGTTATTGCAGTGAGGTTTGTACGTGTACGTGTATGAAAATTGAGAAAAGTTTGTATATATGGGGTAGGAAGTCTAAAGTGGAGCTTTTCCTTTGTAAAAGTAGATGTGAATGTGCTGCAGCAACTTTCATTCACGTAACACAATCAACTTGTGTATTATGTATATATCCAGAGTAGGCTGGCCACGATAGGAAAGTTCTGTCTCTCCCTTCTCCTCTGGAATGGATCGATATTATGAGGACAGGACACAACACACATGATGCAAAGCCAACCCAAGTCACTAATACTCCACGTAGTAGTACGACCAACCACCACTAACAACTAACTACAGATCGTCATATGACACTATAAGAGTTCGTATAGAGTAAATAAGGAGCTCGGAGAAACACACACCGCTACTTATATAAGCACGAATAAAGTTTCACTTAGAACTCACCTAAAGTTACATCAGAAGAGCTTTAACCTTAGTTAAATTGACTTGTCTTGCTTCTCTCTACACAAAACTGCGACTTCAACAGAATTTTCTACTTTCTTCATCGTCTTCCCTTCTATAACCAACTAATATATAATAAGTACTTACCTATATACGTTTTTTTCGTCATCTTACCTTCTACATGTAAACTTACAATTAACAGACTTAAGGAAGAATAACTCACCTCACTCTCGCAGCAAAGTTTAAGGCAAGCCGCTTTTGTCACAACTAATTCAATTATAACATTTTCTAACTTGCACTAACATATTTTAAAATATGCTATCTACACACAAAGAAGAGACAATCGGAGAATTGTGGCTGATTATATTGTTTACTTATATCTATAGACATTATTATGTAGTTTGGAACTTCAGAGGCAGTCATAACTCCAACTGTGTGGAAAGGCTGAGTGGAGAGAGAAATTTCTTACATCACAATGTCCTTTACATTATTAAAAAGGGTTGCGCATTCATAAGTACCAACTGCTCTGGTTTTTCGTATTTGCACTCGAATTCTTAGGAAAACTTATTAGGAATGTGTGCAACTATTGTACTAGATACAAATGGCAGAGATGTAGATGCGTTTTATTTTCATATGCATTAAAACTTTCTACGTCCGCCCATTCGGCTCTCTATGCAATCTAGTGCATTGTTGGAATACGCGAGTAGTTTTTATCTTGAGTCAAGATAAAGGAAATGAAAATCGCTGCTGCATGTATCTATGTCTGTCTGTCTTTTTGTATGTTACAATAGATTGCATTTGTTTGTAGATATCTGCACTCAATGCAGTATACAGTAGTACTTTTTCAAATAGACCACTAAATATATAGACATTTCACAACTGTGCCCATGCTATAGAGATATTACATTAGTAAGTATAAAAAGATTATGGGGATAGTTAAGTACGAGTAGAAAGTAGAACTGGCACAGTTATAATAAAAAAATAAAGAATGCACTGTAGATTTACTTTCTCCTTTGCTTTCTTCCTCAGTAATTCGGCTTTTAAGGGAACAATGCGCATATTTATCTATAGTCATGGCTTGCACTACAATTATATACACGAGTAGGAAAAATGCATTGTAATCAGAGATAAGTCTATTTTCAAAAGGATATAGTTTAGGCGTAGGAAATAAGTGTGACAGGAAAGAGGATTCATGGCTTGAGTAAAGCTTCCCATACTTATCGTTAACAGAAAGTAGTGTAATGTGGGATACCATAAATATATAAATTCCTTCCAAGTGTTTGTATATTCGTGCTAAGTCCCAAAGTAAAATTTTTTGTTATGAACCATAGACTTGTATGAACTATATCTTTAGTAGTGCATAAGTTCTTCCTTGTACTTATGTATTATTCATAAATTGAAAAGTGTATCCAGGTAGTATCAAGTTGTTACTCGTAAAAGACGGAGGAACTGTAAATTATATAAATCCAAGCTATCACAGCAAATCAGACTAAAGGATTTGCTGTATATCTAACATCAGTCTCAAATACTGAAACAAACCAGAGCATTCACTTTCTCCCTTTTGTATTTATTTGTAAGGGGTTCGTGAGAAAAGTCATTGTCAAACCAGAAATGTACTTTCTCTGGATTCCCAAGATAAACTTCTCTGTGTGCACAATCTGAGGGTTTAAGCAGATGCACAGAGAATATATTTCTTTAGAAGTTAGCCAGGTTTGTTCTCAATTTTTCAATTCATTGCTTTGGCTGGGAGAAGTAGAGAGATTGGTATAGAGTAATGTATGATTGTGCAGACTAACAAACCTTAGTAGGTCGTAATGGTATTAGCAGGGCTTGACTTACAAGATTAGATAATACCGGAATTTACTCTATTGCCATTATTTCCTTTCCTCCTTTCACCTCAAAACATAATTGATTTTACTTCTGTTCTCCACTGCTCTGGCTCGTGCCATTATTCAGGGTGTGGCCCCATTCCTTTGATAATGTTACCGAAACCAAAGTACACACACTAAAACTCATTACTCTTTCCTCAACTATCTGACCAAAGACAGGACGTAGTTAGAACAGCATTTTCTCTGAACAACAGAATGTTCGTAACTTACTGGTATGTTTACTTCTCAGTACTGTTACACTGCTATGGCATCTGCGGAAATGTTGAGAACAATTACACTTACGTAAAAGCTCATTCTGTGCTTCTTTCATCCACATCTGCAATGAAAAGCACATTTAACCAATTGACATTTGTTCCCTCCGGGAATCTTTGCAAATTAAACAATGATCAAAGGAAATGAAGCATAACTCATGGCATTTAGTAGCAATAAATGCATTTATTAGAACATTTATACTAGTATAGTTTTCTCTAAAGCGTTTGATAGCATGCATCATTGTTTTGTTTCGGATGTAAGCTCAGTGAATACAAAGTACAATTACTACCTTGAAACAGACCATAATCTAATGAGAAATTAACAAAGGTTAACAAGAAATTGTATTGTGTAGTGACACTGACAATGCATAATGCACAGGTAGGTATCAAGGTAACAAAATGTAATGCTTTTAATAGCACTATGTTCTCTGTTTTCTATAATGGCTTTTTATTAATTGTCTAATCTAGCGTATATCTAACTCACGATTACCAAATAATGAAAAATCACATGGCTGACTTCACTTTGCTAATGGGATTTTCGCAATCCAAAGGAAAATTGAAAGCTTTTTTGACTTTCTCTCAACTCTTTTCGTTTCACAAAGTCATTTTTCACCAACGAGTTGTTTCCCTAAAAATGCCAGTTCCGTTTAGGAATAGTATTCAGGCAATTAGTCATTGTGTAAAAAAGCTTTTAGCAAACACATCAGCAACAGAATCAAGTTAATTACTCGCGATCTAGCGAACGTGCAAAAAAGCAAAAGTGAACTTCAGTTTCTCACTGACATTTACGTATTCGGAAAAATTCATCGCGCAGGAAAATACGTCCCTCGAGATTTAACTCCTCTAACAACCTATAAACAACGATTATTTCCCTCAATGCTGTTACAATATCTAAAAAATATGTTTGGGAATTAGGAACTTGAATGATGTAGTTTCTATTCCATCCTGTGTCCTGATCATGAATAAACGTAGTAGAAACCAGAACACAATGAACTGCAATCGGGAGACAGAGAGACGAAATCCAGGTCTATCTGGCAAAAGAGCAGATCAGAGAAAAGTCATTTGTGCTGAATGTTGGTGGATTGCACAGTGGGAACATTTGTTCATGTATTTGGTTATCGGGAGAGTGAATGAAACCTGAGTTATAGTTGAGGTTGAGGTACTTTACATTTGTATTGCATTGTGCGGTGTGTGAGCAACCAAGTGGAACCAATTCAATTGTATTGCCTATAAATGCCTATACTTATTTTCTCTTGTAGGACAATGTTAAATGTAACTGGCTAGGAATACGAATGGAAGTACAGATACGTATGTATATATTATGTTGGAACTTGTTTTCTTCACCTGGTTTCTACTATTTCATTGTGGATAATGGCTTGGGAATGTTTCTGGCCAGCTACTCATAATAGATACTTAGATAGATGCATAGTTACGTGCCCATGGACAAATAAACCAATCCTATTCAGGGATAGAGATAGGATGGAAGTTATTACCATAATCTTAAGCTACTACTTTCACTTGGCTCGCTGTTTCAGGTACTTTAATCTATAGGTGATTTGGGTTCACTTCCATATGGCAGAAAAATCCGGGGAAATTATAGTTTTCTACCGTAGAAATGTGTTATAGCCCATTTTAACTTTATAGACTACCTGTCTTGCAGTCTAAACTAAACTCTAAAACATTAACGTAAAAAGGACTATCCAGCATTTCAGTCAAGTACTAAATTTTGTGTATGTTATAGTCAAATAGGGTCTATATGTCTTTTTTGGAAAACTCTGCAAAACCTTTAAAATCATTTTATAATTTGGTTTCATTTTTTTCACGGTTCAAGATTTGAATAAAAAGTCCAAACTAAAAATTGAATTACCCAATTTACTAAAATTACCTAATTTTAATATTGCATTGCTGGATTCTAGAAATTACTATCACTTTCAGTGCTATTGCAGTTTGTAATTAAGTAACTAAAATTTTCATGATAGGAAAATGGAAATGGATAGACTTTTTTTTAAAA
>JABASH010003592.1:0-16085 GCA_019776445.1 Tomocerus maximus | reverse complement strand
TGAAACGAAAGGAGCAGAATGAAGTGCAAATAAACATCAGATTGCATTATTATGAGCGTGTATGAAAAGTGAACTGCATTTTCTACCCATAGATTCCTAGAATTACTTTATAGTATGTGCAGAAATGCAAAAAATAGCTACCTAGTTTGATTTGGATAGTTATTATTAGTGTAATATGAGTTTCCATGATTTGGTCTATCCTTATAACCCCGTCACACTTATTCCTCCATAAATATTAGAAATGTTACCTATATTTTGATGATTCAACATTATCGTGCTACTTGAGAATTTTCAAAAGATGCAGATACATAGCCCGATATACCGAAACTAATCGGAGGAAGTATAATAATATCATAAATTGAGATGAGGAGACTTGAAGTGCATGTGTGGTGTAGGTACAGATACTAGGAGTAGGTAGCTATCTAGTTTGAGGTAAAAGTATATACATAAATAAATGTTTCAGTTTAACTACCCTAAGTGCCCTAACTTCTGCATGTAGGATCCACGGTAGTTTAGCCTGCAGAAGTTGAAGTTTGTTGAGTAGAGCTGTAGATACAATAACTGTAGAAACTCATGTCGTGATGGTGGGTCTAGGAAAGTAGATTCTTTCCTTCTATGTACTGTCTAAATAATATTAGGCTACTTACTACCTAAGTGTGTATATTACATAGACATATTTGCATGTATGTTTGGTGTGGTATGTATAGTGTTACACGTTTATACACTTAATAATGCGGAGACAGATAGATAGATAACTGCTACTTAGCCTGTTACTTTAGTTGGTCGCTTGGCTCTTTTGCATTGCAATGCATAACATTAGTTTATATTACCATGCATGATAGCATTTGCCTTTTGGCATATTATCGCATGTGCCATTGTTAATAATTTCCGTGAAACAAGGGCTCTTATTGTTAAATTCTATAAAAACCGAAACAATTTGTAATTAACATGTTGGACTTTTTATTCTTGTACTACATCCATTACGTAATATACTAGATAATGTTCTGCTGGATGTGTGCATAATTTAGGGTTAAATTATTAGCCCAATGAAAATGATTTCCTCCGGCAAAAGTCATTATGGCGACAAAAATAAAGATATTTCTGAAAAGTGTTCTGGTGGTAAGTAGTGGGATTGTAGGGAAATGCATAATGTAACGTATCGTAACGCTACGTTAAATTACACGAGCACATTGCAATGCATTAGCTTGTCCTCCTCTCCTCATGTATTTCGGTCCTCCTTCAAAAACTCGCAAAGTTTATTCCATTGAGCCAACGAAGCCAAACCAAACCACACGAAGCCAAGTCAAGCCAAGACCAGGGAGCATAGTCGACAGCGGAGACTCTTTTGCACGAGATAGTTGTGCAGCCAAGCCAAGTGATCCACTCCAGAGAAGCAGAGCACAACCCATCTCCATTCTTTATTTTATTTCTCGTCCAACTTTTATTCGAGGTCTTAGTTTCTTGCTAATTTGCCAGCATTGCTATTTGCTCATCTGCATAGTGGGCTTCCCTTGAAAAACTCATCTCATTTCTACCATCCTCAGAATCCCAAGAAAAGATTTCCCTCCTCTTTCGCATTTTAGTAAATACAGACTACCTTAGAAACTATGCTTCTAAGGCTTAGTCAGAGCTTAAGAAAAACTTAAATCTTGAGCTCAGTTTACAAGAGGCTAATGCTGATGTTGATTCAGATAGCTGTACACTATTCCATTCTTACAGCGATAAGTAAGTTCTAAAAGGACAAGCACCTTATACTCAGCATACAGACATCCAACTGTTAAACTATTATAGTCCTACTTACGATTAGTTGCACTTCTGAGTATACATGACAGCTACTCACAATATACATTCTCAACGCATCTACAACTACCACTCGCAGATATATTAACTATGTAGCTATTATTTCTAAGCCAAATCGTTCATAGCTATTCTAGCTTTGTTATTACTACTCCGAGGAATGAGGGATGAATTCAGGTCGGAACACGAGATCATCTGTTGGCGGATCCCGGTTAATCCTCCCTTAGAAATCGCCCTTGTCTTTAGCTACTTATTATATCTGTTGGCAATGTCAGAGAAATGAATCTGAATCCTTCCAGTCTCAACTTATACTATACAGAATATTATAAACACATGTTATTATTAATTCTTAATATTATTAGACAAAAATTGTTGGCAAATGACACCAAAGCAACTTTTATTAACAGACAACTGTGCGCAGGGGTCAAAGGAAACTCTTTTGATGTGTTTTCCAGTTAATTAAGACTAAATGGAATACTGAACACAAGAAGGTGCATTAGTTATATAAATGGAATAACAAATTATTGGATATTTCTCTTATACATATATCAGTAAAGTAAAAGTTAAACCATCTGGAAAGACTGGAAAGGTAAAGACAATATATTAATTGGGAATTTACTTCAATGCTTTTTTACAATAAATCAAACTGAACTTGAAAATGCATTCCTTAAATCGCAATTTGTCTTGTAATTTACATTCGGTTCCTTTACATGTAGTCTTCACTGTTTAACAGATAGTAAGTATAAGTATAGTTGTTTGCGTAGTACTTGTATAACCATATCTTTATGAATAATTACTTTTGAAAAGTCTTTTTCGTATATACGATGAGGCTGAAAAGAAACGGTTGGCTCTCCTGTATCATATACTATCCATATTAATAAAATCGGTATAGAGAATTGAATGAGTTTGTGATGGAGGGATTGTGTGACCAAATTCTACGCAGGAGATGCAGTTTTACATATTTCAACATCTCTCTAGCACACTGTGTTAGTTTATTGCAGCTAGTACCTGATATCAGGGTACATTCCGTCTGTACCCCTCAGCCTCCGCTGCCACATCCCATAATAACCGCAGCTACCGACATCCCACTAGATTTCTTTTTGTGAGTTTACTCACATGTTTGTCACTGCTTTGGGTTATTGACGGGTTCGAGAATGTATCAGAAGTATTTGCATTTCAGAAGTTATTTTTTACTACAGTTGCCTATAATTTATAAAGTAAAGTCCTGATACTAAATTCTCTATATGTATGGTTTAATTAGTATTGCATAAATCAGGTTCAGTTACTTCTAGTTCCATATTTTGGTTTCTAAATCGATTAGTATTTACAATATTTCCGCATTACCGAGGAACACATATAGTAGGATCTCTTAAACGGTAGAAAAAATTGCGCCCCATTTGTGCACTTGTACATACTTGTGATATACTAGTTCTATCGTATCATTATAAAGGCGGCGCATAGTAGTGATTTTGCTATACTACGGAATAGACAAATGGATGTGAAAAAAGTAGCAAATACATTAGAAATACATTTTTTTTGAATTATAGTTGTATGCAAAATACGGTTTATTTTAATTCGTTACATTTTAGGTAAGTATTTTGAAGTACCGTTGCATTAGAAATGGGTATTAAACCATGTATTTTTGTCATACTGCACAAATGGGTTAATGAAAACTATAATAATTTTTGTAAAACAATGCTCAAAGGGTTTATGCTGTTCGTTACGAATACCCTATTTATTACGCTCACAAAGTTTGAAAATTTGCTCTTGAGTAATCTCAATTAACTCTATAATCGATTTTATACTCTGAGGTCAAAGGTCAGATTAAGTCTATTCCTAAACTTGACCTTAAATTTGACCTCTAGTTTACCTACAAAAAGTTTGAACGGATTATCTCAATCCGTTCTTAAGTTATCGTGCCCCCGGACGGACAGACAGACAGATGGTTATTCACTTAAAGTAGCTCCGCTACTTAATAAGTGGTCCCCCACTATATGGTAGGTAGGTACTGAGCAGGAGTAATTAGAAATTATTTATGCAACTTGCACCCGTACAAAAGGTTGATTGTTAGCTGTGCCAACCACTTCCGTAAGGAAATGATCTTCGTTTTATTCAAGCCAAATGCTAAACATGGCTGAACTACAGTTGAAGGTTTTGTACGTTTACAGATGCGTGAACTGTGTAACTATTTTCGCAGTCGTTTCGTACGTCTGTAAACTGTCAGTTTAGTACCTACGTGTCTCGTCATTTCCTTAGTATTTGTCATCCTTAGGAGAATCCCTTGCAAAAGTTAGATTGACCTAAATATCCAGGGTTTTTAGCGTTATTCGCTGAGGGTCTACACAACACAAAGGGTTATGGCACTTGTAAAAAATGCTTTCTCCATTATTGACAATTAGATTTTAGGTGACTGCATTTGTTGCAGACAAGTTTTATAAAAGTACCTTATTCTAATAAAACTCTTGGAAGTAATAGCAATAATACAGTTAAGCATTATCTAAGGTAGTAAAACTTGTTCGAGCACATGCACAATGTATTGTATTTATAATATTGGCAAGTAGTATGCATGTTATTAAAGCATGCACCAATGTGCTTAACATGTAGATTTGAGGAATGAGTCAGAATAGGTAATTAGAATAATAGTATTTTATTTAGTGTAATCGTGAATAAGGTCAAAATTAGAAATGTAATCAGTGTGTTTAGGCAGTGTTTGTCCTCCTGGTTGTTTATATTGCATGAACTTTGTGGGTACTGAGATCCTAATGTTCATGACTGTTTATTTATGTACATACATAAGCATTAGCAGCGTAGTTTTCAGTAAGTTTTGCAATATGTCAATCTAAAGTGCACCGATAGCCAAGTTCTTTATACGGTTAGTTGGATACAGTTGGATGGAAGTGGGTTAGAGAAAGGAGTAATAAAATCGTATGGAGGAGGCGTATATAGCTGTTGGTTGAGGGTTGTTGAGATTATGCATGCAGATAAGGTAAGTGAATACAAAGAGAAAGACATGGATTGGTAGTAAATAGAAAGCAAGAGCAGCAGCATTCCCCGTGAAATTCGGAGGTAAACAGAGTGGAGTCAATGCAAACTGAAATACGTAAACTATCTGAAGAAACTAAGGCAATACAAGTCTTAGTTGAGATGACGGTTGTAAACCACTCACTGCTAGTCACTGCTAGTCACAAGGAGTCTTCGAGACGGAGGCATGTAAAGTGCCGTATACTTATTGTGAGTTTGCCATCACATAGTGGGAAATGAGCGACTTAACCAAAGTCCCACGTAAAAGGAGTTGATTTGAGTTTGAGCTCAAGAAAGTCCAAGTTGTGGTTTCGTTGGGCCCGATGAGGGTAGCCCTATTAAAGAGAAAGAGAGGCTGGAGAAGAATGGAAGAAAAGACCGGAAAAGTTACGTCTACCAGGGATTTTCTCAAATTGACTTTGCCATTCCTTTCCTTATTTCCTTCAACTCACTCAATTCAACTGTTTTCTAACCATACGAGAAGGATCTCGGCTATATTCACGACTATATCAACATGCTGGATAGTATTTACTATGAGGGGAGTAGTGGAACTGTTATAGGCATGAATTAAAATACTCAAGTAGTCAATATAGAAATTTTGTCTAAGGGATACATCTCACGTAGCGAGTATACTCACAAGCAAGCCTATAGTACGTACTTTAGTTCTTATAGTCAAATAGGCATTGGATAGTATGCAGGTAAGGGACTTGCATTAAATTAACTTGCATTACATCAGTACGATACCCGGCTTGCATCACATTACTTACAACTCTCCTAACTATTAAACAACTCTCCTAGTAAAAACGTCTGTATGAGTGAATATCCTGCCTAGATTATATTACTTCATTTCAGTCGTGGTTTAGCACTTGCAGGTGCTCATCCAGAATTCCCGGCTTATTCAGGGAAACAACATGTTACTTATCTACACTTCTTAAAACTTATCTACACTACATAATATATTTAACCGTCATAATATTGTCAGTCTGCACTAAAATGTGAATATTAATTTCTTAGACCTCTAGTACTGTTTTTCAATTTTGAAAAGTGTAGGCACCAATATTAGTATTTGGTTTAATTTCAAAAGATGCTAACCCAGAGTGAATGGAGTTTATTGTTTTATGTAATAAATAGAAGAAGGTACAAGTACAAATATATTATGTGCTCTATTTCCTAAACTTTAAATGTTTTTATATATAGTAAGATTGTTTCTATTAAAATATACAAAATTATTATTAACATAGGAAGGTAAGTAGATAACTGTAACGTAATTAAATTGGTAACAAATACGACCACCTTTCAAGTTGAGACTCTAATGGTCAAACCAAATACTATATGTCACTGTTTATCTCAATTAGAATTTCACACTATACACCATTTTTTTTGAAAGTAAGTTTGTTAATAGTACTAAGTAGTTGATAGCTACAAGGCGGTACCTTTAAGATGACTGAAACTTGAATTTGCTAGTGCACGAATAAGTCTCCAGTAGTTGACATTGTGTCTATGAAGTATGCAGTACCATATTGTCTCCAGTCAACTTGTCATACGTGCTTTCATTTCATATATCTATGTTTGCTGGCAGGTCCCAGTTACAGATGACTTTTCGTTCCTAGGCAGACTAGACATTTTCATTCGTGCACTTATAATCTTACTTTCCCTTCCAGTTCTATCAGAGAGAAAATAAGTCTGTTCACTAAATGACTTTGCCAGTCTCGGAAGTAAAAATAGGGGAAGACAGAGGAAAGACTCACCACTAAAAATTTTATTGGTGGTAAAACGACGTAACTGCAATTAAGGTTGATCAGAATTTTATTGGTTCATTAAAGAATTTGTTTTTATGTAAGAGACTTACAATAGGGTTCAGTTTACTTGCAGTGAGTTCACTCTTTCCACCAAATTGACAGCCACCCAGCGAAAATGACATCACTTTCTTCGTAGACATTTCTTCTCTGATTTGATTTTTCAAGCAATTATGCCCGCTCTGAGTCATGGAATTATTTAATCTTTGATCGCAATCATTCTGCGTTTACTAAATGATGGAATCTCACCAAGCAATTATGTTTAAAGGCATAAGCAATTTAAATGTTTGTTAGTGTGTTTTGGATTTGTACCAAATGATGTTTCTTAAGCACCCCGATTTGAAAGAATAGCCTGCAAAGCATTGTAGAATAACTTTGTATGCTATTCTTCTAAATTGGGGTACAAAATATCTCGATCTCATACCTACATCAAAAATCATTGATATAAGTAGAATACAGGAATAATCTTATAGGATTTACATAAGCCTTCGAGGTATCATTCATAACAAACGTAAAAATTCTTACCACTTGCATGCTACGCTATCTGTCATTTACGATTGAGGTCGTCATGCTGCTTTTGCTAAATAATATTCACAACATTAACTTTTCAGTATGCCAATTGTATTTTAAAAACTGTGGAGAAAACCGTGTCAGTAAGTGCACAATATTCTATGCATGATTAAAATTATTTCCACTGGATTGTGTCAATTCACTTACGTAAGCACAATCACAAGATAAAGTAAATGATTTGGAATATGTAATCCCATAATTGATGCTTGTTTGGTTATAAAAAACTAAATATAACTTGCATCTCATCCCTGGTTGATGGAAGTAGGGGATAATGGAAGATATCGTTATGTTTAGGTAAGCACATATATGTTTAGGCCAATAGAAAGAGATATGTAATTCCGGAAATTAGATTTTACTTTCTCCCTAGGGGTTAGACTATAAATAACGGGATCCTGATTTGTAGAGTGTATATAAATGTAAGACAAGATTTTTGTTAAGTTCATTGGATTGAAAAAGGTCCTTTAGAGGAGTTGATGGAAGACAAAATAGAAGATCGTGCAGTGCACATATGCAGCTAATATCTATATAGAGAGTGCAGTGGTGGTCCGATAAAAACATTTGCAGCGCAGTACAAAGTGTGAAGTAATGCCAAGACATTGTGAAAGCATTGAGTTGGAAGTGCAGAGGAAGAAAGTGTGAGGGAGATCATTTGTGTTGGCTCTCCCCTGGTTTAAGATGTATAAAAGCAAGAGAAAGTGTGCACAGGCCAGCATACCACACAACTACCTAACTGACATGACAGTGTAACACTAAAGACATAAGGGCTACTTATTTAACTGACACACGAGTAGTAGGGAGAGTATAGCAAGAGGGGTTGAGAGTAAGCTCTCTATATTCATTAATTCAGAAATCTTCGGAACTAATATTTATATATCTAAATATTTAATTCTTGAATTTCCTGGGGTGGTCCCCGTGAACCCTAGAAGCTGGCTACATCCGTGCTAAGCAGGAATACATACTTGTGTAATGGAGTATAGAATAAATTGCAAGAACATGTTTTAACTTTATACATTTTATATAGATGTTATATGGAAAATCACTTCCATGTGTGTTTATAGAGGAAGAGAGCGAGAGTGGACGTAAAAATATATGTAGGAGAGAGGGAGAGACAGAAAGTGATGCGACTCCTATATTATGTGACTGTATACTTATAGATGGGATGGCAGGGTTAATGGTAGAGTGGTGCAGTGTGTCCCTTCAGTTACATACTTGCTATCTACTTGGAGATAGTTGAGTTTGGATTGAGAGAAATAAGTCTGTCGACATGGACTGGGAAAAGCAGAAGTGTTGAAGGCAAATCGTTTCCTCTTTCCCCAATTGTTTCAATATGAAGGCGCCTTCCTTGACCGCTTCAATCTATTTTCCTACTCTTTTCTACTTTCTCTTCACTTTTACTCATTGTGTCCTGTCCTGTCTCTTGCACGAGCTTGAAAAAACGTTTTTCGCTTTCTTTTCCCCACTCTTCTGCCCTTCCGTCGGCTATCTATTAACTCTATGCACATGTTATTGCATTTCTATCTACACATAACTATATAACAGTAGCACTTATGTATCTACAACCTCTATCTGCATTGAAACTCTAGAAAGAATTTTCTCGCACCCGGAAAGACGAGCGACACAGCATCTAACTTACTCTAAGGCTTCAACTGCTTTTTACTACAAATAAATGCTTTCCAACACCAGCTTTCTTTTTTGGCTTTCTATTCAACTGTTTTCCTACTATGTTTGTCCCATTTATCTAGTTTTTCGCGGAAAGGCTTCACTCAAAATATCACTCATTTCCCCGCTTTTTACCCGATAAATACAATCAACGACATACACAGAAAACTCTTTCGCACATTTACAGTCGACTTTCTTCTCTAGAATTATTGACGTTTTTAAAACAATGAAAATATAGACAAACATGCACTTCATGCAACTTTCCTCTGCACTCTCAGCATTAAAAGCTAATTGCATAAAAACTTTTATAAAAACTTTGCATATTATATGACGATATAAGTATAAGTATAGCATGAAGTAAGTAGATGGCAAGTTAGGCCTTCCATCGTAGCGCAAAAATGCAAACGGGTTCAAGTACGCTACATTTAATGAAGTTCTAAAATAAGTGTCACACTGAAACCATTGTAAACCTTTGTTGCGAGTAATTACTCTTGAATGACTTCATTTCTTGTTGCTGGAAGTCGTACATAACGCAATTTACATATGAGTGCATCACAAATGCTGTTTATTGTATGGCTTTGTCCCAAATACATTTTACTCCATCTCTCCCGGAAAAATAAAGATATCTATTTGTGAGATACAGGGAAATATTTCATCAAAATAGCAGCAGTAAAAATATCATGTTTTCCGGTAACCTATATCATCCTTATTACGATGCTATAAGGCACTTTCCTATTTTCATAAGAAAATCTCTTCATGTGCTTATCCTTTACTGCAATGGTAATAACGTAAATATGGTACATTAAGTAGCATTACACGTAACATACTTAAGTACCTATACGTGTGAAAATGAAAATTACTCAAGGGAAGGTACAGGCCTGCGTATATTCCACTTCAGTAGAAATATCTCTGCAATTTGCTTTATTTTACACTAATTCATTATCGTCACATTTTACAACCATTTTGCACTTTCGTTGTTTCAATTTTAAATATTTCCTTTAGGTAAATAGATTCCCATTGCGAATATTATTGAACCTTAAATATTATCGACGGCAACAGTTTCTTAACACACAATGGGTGGCTACAAACATTTCATAGGACTTGCGTCATGTAAATGAGATTTCACTTATTCCATTTAAACATCATGGAAAAACTCATATGGTGAAGGTGAAAGTTTTATGGAGTTTAGCTTATATAGTGAAAGTCATATGGAAGCTAGCGCCCTGTACTCTGCACTGTATGGTACAGTGTGAAAGAAGCTAGTATTCGAACCATTTTCTCTTTTATTATGCAAACTCCATATAAAACTTTCACCAGTACAAAATAAAATTTTCGTTATAAGTTTTTACTTTCATTTCTCCGAAAGTTTCACCAAAGTGTAGTGAAAGTTTAACAGTGAAATCTTTTTAATAGGGGAAATTTAAAAAATGCAGTTTCTATAAGGAAATAGAAAGTAGTACTTGTTTTCTGTACGCACTTGACCAAATGGATCCAAAAGTAACTGATGGCAGCAATAATTTTTATTTAATTGACAATTTAACTGTTTTCAGTGCAAGTTTAATCAGTTCACAAATTTGGGTTGGTGCTCATTAACATAATATTGTGAGTTCTCTCTTTCAAGAGTCTTGTTAAAGTAGAGTAGGAAAGGTGGTGAAAGGAATAAGCATTTTGATGAAAGTGGACGGGAAAAACAAGGAGAAAGATATTGCAATGCAAAAAAGTAGGACTTTCTTTCACAATCAGTATGCTTATTGGATTGCGTGAAATGGAGTCATGGAGTGATGTGGCAAGAGCGAGGTCCAGGCCAAGAAGACGGAGAGGGAAGAGTTGGAGGATTATTGTGTGGCATGGCATATAGTGAAATGGCTTAGTTTCTTTTGCTCTTTTTACATTTGCTTTCTCTGGTTGTCTGTATCTGGTTTATGTCTCGACTCGGCATGACTTGACTTTCTTGACTTTTTCGGACTCGCTCACTCAACTCATCTCAACTCTTTTACTTTATTTTGTGTAGAGGGATTCTCTGACTCAGTTGCTTAGAAGCTGAGCCATTTACTCACGCCTTGTCAACCTCCAAATCCTTTATACACTCTTTCTCCCTACACATTCTTCCCACGAGTATTTTTTGCTAGATTTCGTCTCTCTTCTTCCCTCCTTCTTAAAGGATTCCCCTAATGACATCAAAATAAATGCAAATCAAATGTAAAAGAGCTTTGCAATAATTTCATCAAACTTCCTCTACTAACACTGATTCTTTTTGATTTGTTTGCAGAATCCAGTAAATCTGAGCCATATGAAGTAAAGCTGATTTGCCCTAGTATGGTCCTGGAGGGTAACACGTTGACCATGTACTGCATGTTCGACATTTATGTCAATACTTCAATCTACACGGTTAAATGGTACACAACTTTCTCTAATCTTTTTTCGCAAACTAAAACTCTAACTACAGTTTGGCAAGAAAAGGCGTAAAAATTATTGCGTTTTACTCCTTGCAGTAATTAATTAATTTTCCATTTATTTCAACAAAGAGAAAATACTGGTGAAAGTAAAGAAAACATACTTTTCTATAAATATAAAATAAACCGAAGAACATCTGGTCTGCTCTAATGAACTACGTCAGTGACTTATTGCTGTCTACATTTTCCAAATTTTTAAATTCCAAACAATAAGCATAGCATAAACCATAAGGAACAGTTTCTGTTCATAAATTTTACAATTTCCAACTTTCGACAAATTAATCTAAAGTTGCCATCCATCAGGGATTAGGTTTTAAAAAAATTCTTTGAGTTCTGCTAATTTAAAACCATTGTCTGCATTGAAAATGAATTTTTAATTACAGGGGAGAACGTTCCATTGTACTTCTGCTAACTATAGAGTTGTTTCCACATAAAAACTGCTATGTTTTATGTAGATACATGGAGGATAGAGGAAGAGTAAATACAATAGGACGATGACTATGGATTTTCGTCCGGAGTCTGAGTATGTAGACGTTTTAGTGCGGGATAATAAACGTAATTTTTTCATTTGAACATGGATCAATTTCCAGTGTGATGTTAATCTGCGTAGCATTTCAGTGACAAGGTCCCCCTTGTTATAAATAGTATTAGACTATGCATGAGCACATTGATATGAGTTATGACTAGCTAGGACATGAGAACAGCACTCAAAGTATATTGTAGTGTCAGCATGTTAAGTAATTAATTAAAACACGGCTGCCACATTTAGGAAGAGGGGAAGAGGCAACACCCTAATGTAATGTATTGTGATGTTTCCAGCATTTCCAGTTTTCCGACGATACACACCCAAACTGAGCAGTATGATATATTTAATAAGCATACATACATTAGATTTAGCAGGGAGAGGCGGGTAGTATACCGGAGGACACACTTGGAAGTTGTTTCTCCATGGCATGCATAGATTTCCATTATGAAGGTACTTAGATAACTCCATAACAGCATATTACTCCACTGCAATGCGTTACATACATTATTATGCACCCAAGTGAACTGAGTAAAGAAGTTGAGCTCCTCCGGCAGTTTTGAGAACACCTTCCTCTTGCATTTTCTACATTTCCGTCTGGTGTGAACTAAAACCGACGGAGGAGGAAAGAGTGGGGAAGACTTAAGTCTCAGAGGCAGACAAAGCGGCTGTATAATTAATGCGAGAAGGCTCACGCAAACAATAACATGCGTAAAATTTGATTACTTTCGTCTCTAGTTCCCATTCCTCTCTATTATACAACTTTAGTTTAGTTTCCAGCATCTCATCTTGTCGAAATGAATAGAGTGCTTGCTGGGTGCATTGCCCGTACCTTTAATTCCAGCATCAAATGACAACCGAATCCAAATTCGAGTAACGCGACCGTTCAGTTACGAATTGAAAGATTCCTGATCGTATGATCAAATGGGACATATATATTTTACTCTTAGAACCATAATACTTATAGAGAGCTAATTTTAGAATCAGACTTAATTTATGGTTGGTTGGAAGAAACAAAAGTTTCATTAACTTTATACAAAGTTCATTTAGTTAGCATAATGTTATGCGTAGGTATTAATATTTAGCTCTCTCCCATGTACTAGATTAGGGTTAATGGAAAAAATTATTTGAAAGCATAGCTCATGAATTGTTTGGAAATTCTCAATAGTATTTGCAGAGGTACTAGGAATAGAAATTCATTACCTTGAAAGAAGATTAAATAAGTTTTGGAGAGCATTAGTAAATATACGCATCTTTAAATTCACTTTGATGGGAGTATAGAATAGTGCTTTTACCTTGATGCAGCAGAACAAGTATTAAACCGGAGACAAAGTAAAGTAGTTACATCCTAGAATTGTGAACGTGATGATTAAAGTGCAGAGGCTGGGCATTTGTCTTAACATTTGTGAAAGAGGCTCTGTTCACATATAGATCTAAATGAATGTATCTTTTCCATCTGTCTCTGCTCCATTTCTATCAAATATATGAGATAGAATCGAAAAGAAGAGAAGGAACTCGGATGATAACAACGATGAGTAACTACATATTTCAGAGAGACAACTGGAATGGATAATAGAAGAGAAATAAGAGTTAGGAAAACACTGTTTCTTTGCATCCACTCATTTCGTTTCTTGCCAGGAGGATATTAAAGCTATTGCCCATTCATTCACACTTATATAAGATGCATATATAAGAGACAAAGTGAGAACTTGACTGAATTTCATTTCTATTATTTGTTAGTGTTCTCCTGTAACTATTCCCTAATCTAAATCCAGCAAAGGGAAAGCTAAGAAACAAGGAAGGAAGTATCGGGAGAAAGCAAAGGAAAGTAAAGAAAGGCAGTAGGGATCGATTTGTTGCTCAAATCTTTTTTCACGACGATCCGATTGTTTCTCTATTCTTTTTCTCGATTCCTTCGCTCTTTTCTTGGCGAGAACTAAAGTGTCACTATGTACACTGTGAGTCTTTAGTAACTGAGAATCTTAGCAGTGAAAGTACCAAGTATATGTACGAGAATCTGTTTGTCCTTGGTATAATCTATAAGGGAATGTGTGGATCGTAGGTACCATAAAGGAAAACTTTCCAAGACATTGTCACTTCGTAACTGTACTCACCAGATCCCAAGTTTGACTTAAACTGATGGATGGAGAGATACCTAGACACATCAGAGTGCCTCTTCTCCATTCCTCCACTTACATACTCAGACACTACTTATATCTCCACTTCCATACACACCATCTACTTACTTTTACTAAGTCCCTTAATATCTTGGGTTAGAGAGACACTTTTTACAGCAGTTATTAAGTAAGTAGAAATAGCGACACTTAAGTAGGTCATACATCATCATGATTACAGATACTAATACTTTATGTTATTTTAGGCTGCAGAACACATTTATCGATTATTGCCTCATTTTATTACGAATTTCCTAAAATTAGGATTCCAAGGGATATGTAATTCATAATGTGTGCGTGTACCATTCTCATTTGAATCCAAAATCCTAAAATAATCCTAAAATCCCTGGTACAGATAAGACGATGGAATGAGGATTGAATAATATTATTTAAAGTATACAGTCTGCTCTGTGTACGTGCAGAAGAGGTTATTCCGATAATTCTTGATTTAATTTGTTTCGTCTAGAAGTGGAAATGCTGAGTTTAAAAGAAATATTCACCCCCTAACAGAGAAGTAGAAACTGATTAGGATAGCAAAGAATTAGAGCTAATAAAGTGAACTCATCGTTAACCTCGTGTGCCTTAACAAAGTAGAGGGAAGTTGTTAAAATTCTGCGTACGTCTTTTACACATACTCACGCTTTAGATCTGAATACTAAATTCCCAAACTACTTTTGTGGTAATTCCCATTGCATTTGTACATTTATAGCAGAACAAAACTACGTGTGAGTAAGTGATTTGAATACAAGATTGCCATTCATCCGTCGTCCTACCAGACTGCACAAGATTCTCTCTCTTCCCTCATATACGATTTACATTTTATCACAGATATAAAGGATGAAACAAAGGAGCGATCAAACCTAGTAGGAATTCCCTGCTTTGATTTTTCATTTTTGTCTTTCACAGGTACAAAGGTTCTCGAGAATTTTTCCGTATCAGTCCGAGGGAGTTTCCTGAAAAGAAGCAAATTTTTTTCCCGGGTATCGACATAGATGTAAGTTCAATCATATGTGGTCTATTATCATCTCTATTTATGTATGTGGTTCGTAGTCATAGCTAAAAGTAAGTTAAACGTAGCTGAGCTCACTTCCTTTCTTACCCACCTACCTACTTACAGATACTTTCGTTAAATTGAAGTTTTCCCTCTCCATTTACTGTTAATGTATATACCATCTACTCTACCACACACACTCCTACACATTACTACTGCACAGAGACACGCCCGTGAAACGTAAAAGAGATCGAAACGACACTATACGTACTTTACTTGACTTTCTTTGCATAACCCCATCAGTGCTAAATGTCCCAAATGTAAGAAAGCTCACTCGTGCTCGACTTCGACTACGCATTTCCTGTCAGTTGGTTAGACACACTGCGGGTGAGTTTGGTGCGAGCCCTTCACTTTCCACGCACAGATATTCCACTAAATGTTAGCTAACTATACATCCACACAGACTTACAATATCAGAATTTCACTTACTCCCTATTTTCCCTTGTCATATCCCCACTTCTTCGACTAATACAACTTCAACATAAGAACCCATTCACCGTGTTGCATTAGCTAAATTAATCCCCTCATCCTTATCTACAAAGAAATGAATTTTCCTTGTTCAAATACAAATTACATTGCTTTTTCCTGGGATTATTGCCCTTTGCCCTGATTGTTCAGAATTACAGTATTTCTTAACATACATACTCCCGCTTAAAATACCTACAGCCAAAAGTATACGATTTAAATACACAATTACATGTCTAACCTCCAACAACGAAATCGCTGGCAGAATTCCTAGCTAAATTCTATTCTCCATTCCAAAAACAAATTAAATACCTAGGAATGCGTCCTATGCCCAAACAATTAATTGGAACTGCCATATTGTATCTGCAGTATATTTCCTACATATTAAAACTATTGTCCGGATAATTTAAAACTGGAAATGACAATATTTTTATTGATGCAATATAAACAGATTAATTTGAAAAAAGTCTTCAACATGTTTACACTGCTACCAGAATGACATTTTAGGTCAAACAAACGATAAATACCACAGGGTACTAATAAGTTTTATGCTCAGAAGTATTGCCCTATAAGATG